>JAPKLW010000020.1:142290-153027 GCA_026898455.1 Plectranthus barbatus | reverse complement strand
TATCAGCTTCAGAGGTCGAGCGAGTGGATCATTGACAGTGGTTGCTCCGCTCATATGACTGGTGAGGAGTTCTTGTTTTCGGAGCTCACCAAGGTCAGAGGACCTCCAGTTATTTTTGGTGATAACTCCAAGGGCAGAGTTATCAGCAAGGGATGCATAGAGAAGGATGATGTGCGTATTGTCAACGTGTCCCTCGTTACCAACCTGAAGCACAACCTCCTGAGCATCAGCCAGCTGTGCGACAATGGTTACACCATTGTGTTTGACAAATCCGGGTGCCAGATCAAGAATGAAGAATCTGGCGAGACCAAGCTGAAAGGTGTCCGCAAAGGAGGGTTGTATGTCGTTGACTGGCAAAGCGGGAAGACTGATACATGCTTTGTTGCCACCAGTTCCATTGAGACCAACTGGCTGTGGCACAAAAGGTTAAGTCATTTGAATTTCAAAACTATTAATTATCTAACCAAGCATGATCTTGTAGATGGTCTTCCCAAGGGCGGGTTCAAGAAGGAAGGGATTTGCAAGGCCTGCCAGCAAGGCAAACAGACCAAGAAATCCTTCAAGAGCCAGTCGCCAGTTCACCCTAGTACCAGTCAGGTACTCGAGCTGTTACATATGGACCTGTTTGGACCAGTAACGCCGCAAACCATTGGAGGAAGACGATATTCGCTGGTGGTAGTCGATGACTACTCGCGCTATACATGGGTGAAGCTTCTCAGAACAAAGGATGAGGTGAAGGTGATTCTTCCAGAATTGATCATCCAAGCTCAGAAGCAGAGAGAAGCTGTTGTGAAGCGAATTCGTTCGGACAATGGGACTGAATTCTGCAATGGTCCGCTGATGGATTTCTGCGCGGAGGCCGGGATCAAGCATGAGAGATCTACTCCAAGGCAACCACAGCAGAATGGACTGGCAGAACGTAGGAACAGGACGCTGAAGGAAGCAGTCCGATCCATGCTGGCTGAGTCTGGTTTGGGTCAGAGTTTCTGGGGAGAGGCGTTGGTGACTGCTTGCTATACTCAGAATAGGAGCGGGATCAACGACAGACTTCAGAAAACTCCCTACGAAGTGTACTTCGGTCGTAAGCCTACTTTAGCTCATCTTCGTGCATTCGGTTCTCCATGTTATATCCATAATAATGGGAAGTCGAACTTAAATGCTTTCTCGCCTAAAGCTGATGAGGGTGTGTTTGTCGGATATGGACACCCCTCTCACAAGGGCTACAGAGTATTTAACAAGACGACCCAGCTTGTGGAAATAACATGCAATGTTGTTTTTGATGAAGCTACTTTCGTGCGCAGGACCTTACGCCGACTGGCAGAAGATGTTCCTGAGGTCAATGATGTCAATGACCAGTTGGGCAGGAATTCTTCCAATGCTCAACCAACTGGTTCGACTAGACCGATGAATGGATCATCTTCACAACCAGTTACCTCAGGTGCCCATCAGCAACCTGAGAGGGTCGGTGATGCAAATGACCTTGCTGAGACCTTACACTCAATCTCCCTGAGTGGACCCAGTAACAATCTAGGGGGAATCCCTACTGGCCTTTTTGAAGAAGAAGGCAGTGATGGACCAGCTGGAGAGGATGTTCCAGCTGATGCTGACAACATTGGAGGAGATTCAGACAACCAGCCAGAAGGTGATGCTGATGAAGTTGTTCCAACTGGTGAAGGTCCAGCACCAGCTGATGTTGCAGCTCCGACTGGTGGAAATGTGGAAGCACCAGTCGTCAGGACAGATGAACCTGTTTCCCAGCCGGAACCAGCGGTCGCTGGTCCTCCCAAATGGCTGAGGGATCACCCATCTGATGCTATTCTCGGTGATCCGGAAGGTTCTGTCCAGACCAGGCACGGCAGAGCGCTTTTATCTTGCTTTATCTCTCAGATGGAACCTACGTCCATCAAAGATGCGCTCGAATCTGCCGATTGGATCAATGCCATGCACGAAGAGCTTGAAGAGTTCACTCGCAACAACGTTTGGGACTTGGTAGAGAGACCATCACACCAGTCAGTGATCGGCACCAAGTGGGTTTTCAAGAACAAGCGAGATGAAGATGGCATTGTGGTCCGTAACAAGGCTCGTCTAGTCGCCAAGGGCTATAGACAGTGTGAAGGCATCGATTTTGATGAGACCTTTGCACCAGTTGCAAGAATGGAGGCGATACGGCTATTTTTGGCCTATGCAGCGTATCACGGCTTCACGGTGTTCCAGATGGACGTGAAGAGCGCATTCTTGAATGGCGAGCTAAAGGAGGAGGTATATGTAGAGCAACCTCCTGGATTTGAAATTGGCACCAAAGTGTACAAGCTAAGGAAGGCCCTGTATGGATTGAAACAGGCGCCCAGGGCTTGGTATGATACACTATCTCAGTTCCTCACCAGAAATGGATTTCGAAAAGGGAAGATCGATCGGACTCTCTTTCTTCTCAACGATGGAGCTGACATGCTGATGGTGCAGATCTATGTCGATGACATTATTTTCGGGTCGAAGAATATAACTCTTTGTGAGAAGTTTTCTCAACTGATGCAGACCTCATTCCAGATGAGTATGATGGGCAAGTTAACATACTTCCTAGGACTCCAGGTCCAGCAGTCAGCTGATGGTATATTTATCAGCCAGCGGAAGTATACCAAGGATCTAATTCAGAAATATTGCCCAGAGAAGACTAAGTCTCTAAGGATCCCGATGAGTACCAGCTGCCAGATATTTCTTGATGAGCAAGGGGAATCAGTTGATCCTACTATATACCGAGGAATTATTGGATCACTCCTCTATCTCACTGCCAGCAGACCCGACATTTCTTATTCAGTCGGAGTGTGTGCCAGATTTCAAGCTAATCCTAAGAAGTCACACATGGAAGCTGCTAAACGGATTGTGAAATATCAGAAGGGGACAGAATCTCTTGGAATATGGTATCCCAGAAATGATGAGCTTACGCTTATCGGATATTCAGACTCAGATTTCGCTGGATGCCGTATTGACCGCAAGAGTACCAGTGGTACGTGTCAGTTTCTCGGACACAAGCTGATTAGCTGGTTCAGCAAGAAGCAGCACTCTGTAGCTACTTCTACCACTGAGGCTGAGTATGTTGCCGCTGCCAGTTGCTGTGCTCAAATTATTTGGCTCAAGCAACAACTGGCTGATTATGAAGTGGACACTGGCTGTGTTCCTATTTATTGCGACAACAACAGTGCTATGTGCATCACGAAGAATCCGGTTCATCACTCCAGGACCAAGCACATAGACATTCGACATCACTTCATTCGTGATCATGTCGAGAAGAAGGATGTCAGCGTGGACTACATTCGTACTGAAGATCAACTGGCTGACATCTTTACAAAGCCCCTGCCAGAAGCAAGATTCAAGGAGTTGTGCATCAAACTCGGTCTTATGGAGATTGATGCGAGCCTTAATGATGAGGAAGAATGAGTCCAAGCTCTCATTCTGTTCTTGATCTTCTGGTGAATGCTGATTACGACTGAGTCCAAGCTCTTAGTCGTTTCACATTCCTCGTATGTTGTTTCTCAACAAGTGGTGTCTTTCAACCACAAGTGGTATCTACTGGCGGAACTTATTCCTCAATTGTCAGCTTTTATCTTCTGCTGAAGCGAAATTGGGTCCCAGCTGCCACCTTCTAGCAGTGTTGAAGAAATGGATCCACTTCCAGTTGCCAGCAGATAACTGGTGGTCATTCCCACGACTGGCGAAAATTGAGTCCAAGCTCTCAATATTGGTTAAGGTCGCTAGTCTGATCATCAAGTGGTATCAGTTGTAACTGATGAGTTTGCCAGCAGGACGTGCTACCAGCAAGTGGTTGATTTCTCAAGTGGTCTCAGTTGATAACTGATGATGTATATCTACAAGGTGGTATCAGCTGCTAACTGAAGAAATTATCATCAAGTGGAGAAATGGCTCTTCAATAAGTGGTATCAGTTGCTAACTGATGAGTTTGCCAGCAGAATGTATTATAAGCATGTGGTATCAGTTGCCAACTGATGAAGAGGCCAACCAGTTAGGGGGAAGTATGCGACTGGCGTATGCTGGTGATGCCCAGCCAAGCCAGCTGTCGCAGAAATGGCGGGATCGTTCGAATCCGATAGCGTATGCGGATCTCCGAATTTAATGCGGCATTTAATGCCACATTTAATGTGCACAGTGGCTGCGCAGTCCGCCTTTTGGTTTCCACCAATCACTGAGCGCCACGTCAGCTACACGGCGCGCCCCACGTCAGCACGACCGCGCACGTCGCACAGGGAAACGGGCCTGCTGTTGACCGTCGATTCCCGCTTGCTGAGCGTTGATCCTGGTCGTCTGATCTTGCATGGACTTGAGTATAAATACTCGAGACTCTTCATCGGAAAAACCTTTACGTTCTTTTAAGTTTTTTCCAGCCCTAATCTATCTCATTCTCTCTCAAAATTCTTAAGTTTCCTGAGATTATGGCTTCATCTTCACGCCCCCCAACTGATAATCCCCCGGAAGACAACCCACCTTCCACATCTTCATCGTCTGGTGAGCCCAGACTTCCAGTTGCCGAGCAGCACATGCCGACGTACACCGGCATTGTGAAGATTGAGGATATTGACTATACTTATCCGTACGCGCGACTTGTTACCCTGAACAAGCCGGCAACCCGTGATCAGTTGTCAAATGCCCAAGTCAGAGCCGCACAAGTTCAGAAGGAGAAGATCCTCAACGAAAAACTGGCCAGAAAGAACCATGGGGAGGAGCTGATCGAGATGATCGATCATGAAGGCCTCCGACAGTATCTGACGGCGGCGCCCCAGACTTTCCATCCGCACCTGGTGGCGGAGTTCTACGCACGGGCGGTGATCGCCGACGGCGGACGGTCCTTCACCACTTCGGTGTTTGGACACCTGATCACCGTCTCCCCCGAGTACCTCGCCGAGATGTTCGGGCTAAGGAACGAAGGCGAGGATGTGGCTACCTACCTTCAGAACAACACCGTCGAGTTCCAGAAGCGCTGGACCCAGTGGAAGAAGGCGGAGGTGACCACCTTCCGGACTGGAATGAGAAAGTTCGAGATGGACGAGTTTTGGCAGATGGTGTGCGACATAGTCGTACGAATGCTGCAGTGCGAAGTGGGGTCGTACGCAGAGCTGAGCATCCGGAAGTTCTCCGTGATGAGTGCCCTTGCTGACGGGATTCAAGGGAACTGGGCCGAATTCCTTTACGGCCGGCTCCTGGAAAACGTCGGCAGGAACATCGATGTTCCGATTAAAGGGAGGTTTGCCCATTCCGTATCCTTTGGGCTTCGTATCAGCCGCCTACTGGAGATGGAGTTGGGTGATGGGGTGGACCAGGGTGAGCAATTGGTCAGTTCGGACTTCATCCCTCCGACCAAGGAACAAGCCAAACTCCCCCGCCCAGACTACAAGAAGCCCAGGAGGCTGAAGGGGAAGACCTCAGTGAATCCTTCTGAGGGTGTCTCTGAGGAAGATGAGGTGGATGAGGGCGAGCAACTGCCAGTTATGGCTCGCCCGCTGACTGAAGAAGAAAGGGCTGCGCTCAAGCGCCAGCGAGAGACTGAGCGTCTCTTCGCTCAGCTGGGAGATGCAGTGGATGCGGCCACTGGCATCCATCCCCGGGACATCCGCATCGTCCCTACTGACGAGCCATCCCAGAAGAAGTCCAAAAGACCCAAGAAGCATCAGCATCAGCAGCCACATCAGGCTCTGGTTCTTGGTCCAGCTCCAAGGAACATATTGGGACAGACCCAGGAGGAGCAGCTGGAGATTATGACCCGGAAGAGGAAGAGGGTCCAAACCAGAGCTCAGCTGGTGATGGAGCAGGCTAAGAAGGAGAGAAGTGCCTCCATTGTCAGGAGGAAGCAAGCCAAGGCAAGGCTGAAGGCCTTGGCAGCCCAGCGAAAATTAGAGGCTGAGCTGGCAGCCCGCGATGAAGCCTATGCCAAGGTGCAGGCTGAGCATGAAGCCAGGCGCCAGGAGGAGCTGGCTGAACAGCTGAGGCTGGCAAGCAAGGGCAAAGGAAAGGCTGATGAAAGTCCAAGTGCCAGCCCACCAGCTTCCCCACCACCAGGCGAGCTTTTACCAGAAGATACTTATCAGCGCCTGCTGGTGATGGGAGTCGACGAGGACATCATGTCCATAGTCGAGCACTATCAGCCGGATGAGGAAGAGGCTGGGAGCCCGCTGGCTGCGCAAGGGGATGCCAGCGGAGGCGGAGTTGCCGAAGAAGGCCCGCTGGCAGTGCAAGGGGTTGCCAGCGGAGGAGTTGATGAGCGGGCGACCACCCCGGAAAAACTGGCGGAGGAGAAGGAAGAGAAGGAAGAAGAGATGGATGTGGAGACTGGTGCAAGGACTACTGGGAAGGCTCCCATTGTTATTTCTGATGATTCTGAAGACGAGGAGCCACCAGTTGTCCAGCACTCCACAATCCAGAGGATGGAGCCAAGGAACCTGTTCCCAGATTTTGCAAAGGAAGGGAAGGCTCAGCTCGGTCGTCAACAGTCCCAAGGAGCCTCAACTTCTGGACGACCAGCGACATCCTCACCAGCACAGCCTCGACGTGCTGATTCGCGACCACGACGTGACATAACCGTCAGCGTCCTCAATTACAACGTGGTCGACGATGATGACTATGAAGAGATGGTCAATGGACCCCATCGGTGGGAGTTACGCGGGGAAGAGGCCTTCGACACCTCTCAAGTGCCTGACTACAGCATTCTCAACATCATTCCTCTCCGCGGGCTCCCCCACAAGTCGGTCTTAGCTTCCCGCATCCAGGACTGGTGCCTGCCCCTAAGGCCGATGGAGTTCTACAACCGTACTCTGTATGAGTACGCAGAAAATATCACAGTGGAGGTCGAGGATGCCGTTGATTTCGACATGTTCAATGACTTCCGGTATCTGTGGTTTGTCAACCCGACCCTGTACTGTGAGCTGCGGCGATGGAGGATCTTTGACCGTGTGGAGCGGTATCTCACGGTGGAGAAGCGCTCAGTTCTGTACGCTAGGCTGGGGCTGCAATACTGGAGGAATGAAGAGGACTGGGCGAATGAATTCATGGATACATTAACTGACGAGCCAGAGCCCTTGTCCCTTAGGCGTGTCCGGCGGCGAGTGCAGAAGATTCTTGATTATCGCCTAAGGACTGGCAGCTCAGGACTCCCGAGGCCAAGGCGTGTCCGAGTGCCCTTTCTCCAGTTCCACCGCACCAGCCGGGGCTTTCAGGTGGTCTACGCTCTCCGAAGGATCCGAATACTGATTGCCCTCCCACCGCTCCTCCTCTACTTTGCCCGTCTGTTCGATATGGCAGCCACTGAGTTGCAAATTGATCACGTGGTGGAGGAGGATCCCTCCCGCAGCAGATGGCTGACCACTGCAGTCGCTGGTGTTCCCAATGTTGTATCCCTTGAACACATCGACTGGCAGGTGGTGGAAGATGATATACCCACCGTTTCCGAACAAGTCCCGCCAGCATCAGCTGAGATGCTGGTGGAGGAGTCAGTCGCAGACGAAGAGTCAGCAGCAGCAGCAGCATCAGCAGCAGCAGCACCAGCAGCCGCTGCAGAGCAAGTTGTGGATGGGGCATCTGGCGCTGATATAGTGATGGCTGAAGCCTCATCTGTTGAGCCCCCCACTTCGATGGCCCTGTCAGCAGAGCCTCTCTCCGAGGTCCATCCGCCTGCGCAACTGGTTGCTCTCATTGATGCCAGGATGGACCAGCGTTTTTCTTCCTACCGAGCAGAGATGGTGCAACAAATGGAGGCTTTCACCTCTGGGGTGAACTCCTTTTTGGCGCGGATCCAAGAGGGGGAAAGGGCGCGAGCAGTCGCTGATGAGGAGAGGGCTCGGCTTGCTGCGGAAGAACGCCGGATTGCTGCTGAGGAGCGCTTGAAGAGGGAACAAGATATGGCGGCTCTTACAGAGATCTTGAGGAATTTAGCAAATCGCAATCAATCACCTGGATCCTCATCTCAGCCATAAGTCTTGTACTCTTCATTTTTTGTGTAAGTAATTTTGTATCAGTTGGACTAGTCAGTTTTTAATCCTGTACTTGTAATTGTAACATCATTAATGGATTGATTACTGACGGGTTGACGACAATTTCTCATTGTCCAACTAATGTCAACTTTTTACTTACCAGCTGAACTTACACATTCAGTGTAATCAGCACCAGCACTCAATTTGGTACTTTGTTGATTCTAACCTGGCTCAGATTTTACTTCATAAATTAATCGAGCAATATCTCTCCCAGTTTGAGGGGGAAGATCTTTAGGTTAGAGCTGATGTGAGGAAGTAGTTTCATGGGTTTAGATCTGATAGGTTTATTTGTAAAAAACCCAGAAATGCTTTGTAATTTTCCTCATCAGCTGAGTGCTCGCTGGTTAGGCTTTGATCGCACCAAAAAGGGGGAAATTGTTGGGAAATTTGGCTAAGTTTCCCTTCCCCAGTAGCTACTTGCTTAGATTCTAGTTTGGTGTTTTGGTGGATCAAATCCTAAGTCCAACCAGCGTCAGTTTGTCTCTAGAATAGCTCTAGTCTCAAATGTAAAGTCCTGTATAGGTATTTTGAGTTGTAAGTCGCAGCTGATCAAGACTCATGCTGGCTACTGTTCACCAGCATGAGATGTGCTTACCAGTTGAGAGAAGTCTCACCAGCAAGCGGCTGACGAAGACTCATGCTGACACTGTTCATCAGCATAGAGTTGAGCTATCGACTGGCTACTGTTCACCAGTGGGAAGATTTCATCAGCAGGAGGCTGACAGATCTACCAGCAGAATATGTGTTCTGGCTGACACTATTCACCAGCGGTGAAGCCACCAGTCACGGGAGATTCCAAGAGATAACATCAGACGAATTGGTAAACCTTGATTGTGCTAAGGAAAGTCACCAGCAGAGACTGCCAGCACAAAGATCACCAGTATGATCTACCAGTCGGAGGTTATCAGCAGAATTGAAGATTCGCTCTCCCGAAGAATTAGAGACAAAAAGAAGATTCGTCTGAGGAAGTAACTGACTGTGTATAACTTTAAGGAGGATGCCTTAAAGTCTATCAGTTCAAGACACCAGTTGCGATTCCTCGTACTGACGAATAGAGTCGTTCTGACACAAAGAGATCTGTGTCAGATAAAGCGATCAAAGGTATGGCGCTTTCCGGAAACTCCTACCTGCCGCCTGCAGAAGGACATGCGAGGACAGAGACTTTTCCGGATGTGTCCAAACGGCTAGTATTTGAATCTGAATCTCACGTCTATAAATACGTGAGATCCAACAGCATTCAATACTCTTGCCCACTCTTAGCCACTCTTGACCTACCGAAAGCTCAAACGCATTCATATCAGCGTATAAGCAATCTTTCGAGGCTTTTCTTAAAGCTACTCCGTGTGTCAATCATTTGAACACGAGACTCCAAGCTTCTAGCTTGTGAGTTATTGATCTCATTTGGTGTTCTTTCTCATTCCGAGGAAGAACATAGCAGCTCTTGAGCCAGCCAGCTCCAGAGTTATTACGGGCAGTTTTGCCGCCAGCAAGAGTCAAGTTCTTGGGAGAACTCAACACCCAATCAGTCGGAGGAGGAGGTTGAAGTGACGTGCTCGCACTCCATCCATCTGACGAGAGTTGAAGAAGGATAAGGACCGGGAGCGGTTGATCCAGTGGACTGGTAGACGAGGCATCTACCAGCTGGAAATAGATCGTAGGAAATCTTGTACCGGATTACTCTTTTTAGTGAATTTCCAGTGCTTCGACTGGAGAGTGGACGTAGATCAGTTGATCGAACCACTATAAAATATCCTTGTTATTTACTGCTTTCAGCATTTACTTACTGATTTAAAACCCAGCACCCAAGTGCTGGAGTATAACTGAAACCAGTTTATAACTGTGCAAACTCGACTCTAAAATTTTCTAAGTCCTGAGTCATCAGCTGACCAGCCAGTTGCCAGTCAGCTGAATACTCAGTTGCCAGTTGACTTACCAGCTGACAAGGTCCCAGTCAGCTGTGTAACCAGCAGAGTGCAAGAAACGAACTTACGTATTTTCCGCTGCCAAAGTATGCCCTGAAATCCAGGACCATCAAGGGCGTACCTTCGTAAAACTTGTCCTTCGCTGGAATGGAGATTTTATAGTTTTTTCCGAACTCTGTCCGGTTTGCGGCTAATGCCCGTCGGAGTCAATCCTTTTTCAAAAAACACTGCTGGATGCTTCCAGATTTGGAAGGTATCCCAATGATTGAAGATTCTTGAGCTTAGTCAAGGAATCTCTTCAATGTAGTGTCAGATATTGAATGGGGACACTACGGCGGTTGTTGAGAGCTTTGAATATTCTCAGATGTGAGCTCTCAACTGACTACTCTCTTTTGCCCTTTTCGTTTTGTCGAAGGAATCCTTTTTGGTTCGCTCTGTAAATGTGCGAGTTGATTCGAGAGTTGAGTATTTGTCTTCTCTCTGTTCGGACTTGTCTTTTATATCTGGAGATTCAAACTTTGAATCTCCATACCTGTTAGACACAACCGCTCCTTCGTCCAAGAGAATAACTTGTTTTTTCGTCCTTTCACAGTGCCTTTTTACCTACTTCGGGTAAGGCTTTCGTCCTTGGTTGTACTTTCTGTCAGAACGGGCGTCTTTCGCAAGTATCTGCTGAGTATCTCCTGCTAGGCATTCTATCGGAAAATGCTGGGAGTACTCTGCTAAGCCTTTTGATTGTGAAGATGTTAGACATTTGTGATGTTAAACTTTTCCAAAGTTTAACA
>JAPKLW010000020.1:0-142280 GCA_026898455.1 Plectranthus barbatus | reverse complement strand
CCGAAAGAAGTCTTCAGACTTACAATCTTCCACCCTTACTAATCTCAACTTTTCGAATATTTCCTTCATAGTGTAGAGGCAATCACCGGAGAGTGAATCCTAAGATTGAGGAAGCACTATTGAGGAACGTTAGCTTAGGTTAGTAAGTCTTGTAATCAAATATTCTCTAAGGAGTGAACTTAGAGGATATTTGTATTGTTTTTGTGTTTTGTTTTCTGTGTAAAAACTTGTTTTTACTAGTGAAATATTTTGCCATGAGGCAGTCTGGGTTTTAGAAATAAATCCCAGACAAAATTGATCCGCTGTGCACATTTTTTATATTCAAATATTTGTTACACTTTGCTCACACTCTAACATTAGCAAACATTTTGGTAAATTCGGGCACTACATTTTTACAGATTGCTAGGCTCTTCTAGCAATCTTCTCTTCAATCTGCTGACTCCTTCAGCATATACGTCTTTAGCACTTAAGTCTTAATCTATTGATTGCTAATGCTTAGCAATTTGCTAGAATGCTAGCGAATGCTGACTCCTTCAGCATTCTGCTATCACTTGCTTCCGACTGCTGACCACTTGTCCTTAGCAGTCTCTTCCTTTAGCATGTGATTGCTAACGTCTTAGCAATCATTCTTCTTAACACTTGACCGCTAACGTCTCTAGCAACCATTTTCGTCTGCTGATATCTCTAGCAGCTACCATCTGCTGAGAATACTTCTAGCATTCCGAAGTTGCTTGAACTTGATATTCTTCGTTCCATCTGCTGAATCCTTCATCAGTCTTCTCAAGCATTTCCTAATCTATTACAACTCGATATTTTTCCTTAACAGGACATTATATTGGAGTTGCTAGGCTATGCTAGAATTCAGCAATGATCGACCAACTAAATAAGCTTTGATTCAACAAAACTTTTACAATATTGATCCTAATGGAGGAATTCACAATTAATTCCCAAAAATTTCCCCCTTTTTGGTGCGATCAAAGCTTACTATCGCTTGCTGAATCTAAGAGGAAAAACTTATGAGTTTACAAAAATTTCTAAGTACCAAATCTATTCTAGCAGTCTAACTCAGATTTTATCCAACTTAATTCTAGCATGATTGTTTTTAATAAAATTCCCCTCAATAAATGCTGGGAAATATTTCTCGATTAAAAATATAAGTAAAAATGCTATTTCGGAATATGTTAGGAATTCTAGCATCTAATTAAAACAACAAGCATTTTACTTAACCAATCACATGACAATTAATCTCAGCATCCACATGCATTTTTGTTGAATACACAAAAAGTGTATATCAACTAAGACACACAGCAAAAATCAGAAGTGGACAATGAGAAATTGTCTAAGTCTGATCCGATTTTATTCATATGAGTGATCATTACAAGTACATTGAAATCAGAAAAGATCAAAAGAAATGTTACAAAAGATTTGCTAAGATAAGAAGTTAGAACTCAGGAGTCAGGGGCAAGCTTCTTTCCTTTGTCAAACTCATCAAATTTGCCAACGGCCATCTGCACGAATTTCTCCAAGTATGCTTTACTAGCTTCTCGCTCTGTTGCTTCCCTCTCCAACTTCTTAGCAATATTTTCATTCTCCATCTCTAGCATTTTGATCTTCAACTCCATCTCTTGCTTTTTCAACTCCTCCAGAGCAAGTCTACGCTCTTTAGCAGCAGCAGCAAGTGCTTCTTCTTCCTTTTTCCTCTGCTATGCTTCAGCAAGTCTCCTCTCTTCCCCCTCTTTGATTGCAGCAAAAAAGGTGGTTGAGAAAGAGTTGACCTTTTGCTCTACCTGTTTATGGGATTCAGCAACATCTTCTTTCAGCACGTCCATGTTGGTCTTTACAAGGAATCGTCGTTCACTTGTAGTAGGTAGTGAGCTTTCGACCTAGCCACTACAAAGCTATCCTCCGATCCTCCAATCTCTTTGCAGCTGCAGCTCCAGTCAAGTCAAGGGCGCACCTTCGTAAAACTTGTCCTTCGCTGGAATGAAGATTTTATAGTTTTCTCCGAACTCTGTCTAGTTTGCGGCTAATGCCCTTCGGAGTCAATCCTTTTTCAAAAAACACTGCTGGATGCTTCCAGATTTGGAAGGTATCCCAATGATTGAAGATTCATGAGCTAAGTCAAGGAATCTCTTCAATGTAGTGTCATATATTGAATGGGGACACTACGGTGGTTGTTGAGAGCTTTGAATATTCTCAGATGTGAGGTCTCAACTGACTATTCTCTTTTGCCTTTTTTGTTTTGTCAAAGGAATCCTTTTTGGTTCTCTCTGTAAATGTGCGAGTTGATTCAAGAGTTGAGTAGTTATCTTCTCTCTGTTTGGACTTGTCTTTTATATATGGAGATTCAAACTTTGAATCTCCATACCCGTTAGACACAACCGCTCCTTCGTCCAAGAGAATAACTTGCTTTTTCGTCATTTCCGGCGTGTACAATGTATTTTTACCTACTTCGGGTAAAGCTTTCATCCTTGGTTGTACTTTCTATCAGAACGGGCGTCTTTCGCAAGTATCTGCTGAGTATCTCCTGCTAGGCATTCTATCGAAAAATGCTGGGAGTACTCTGCTATGCCTTTTGATTGCTAGGCTCTTCTACCAATCTGCTCTTCAATCTGCTGACTCCTTCAGCATATGCGTCTTTAGCACTTAAGTCTTTATCTGCTGATTGCTAATGCTTAGCAATCTGCTAGAATGCTAGCGAATGCTGACTCCTTCAGCATTTTTCTATCACTTGCTTCCGACTGCTGACCACTTGCCCTTAGCAGTCTCTTCCTTCAGCATGTGATTGCTAACGCCTTAGCAATCATTTTCTTAGCACTTGACCGCTAACGTCTCTAGCAGTCATTTTCGTCTACTGATATCTCTAGCAGCTACCATCTGCTGAGAATACTTCTAGCATTACGAAGTTGCTTGAACTCGATATTCTTCGTTCCATCTACTGAATCCTTCATCAGTCTTCTCAAGCACTTCCTAATCTATTACAACTAGATATTATTCCTTAACATGACATTACATTGGAGTTGCTAGACTATGCTAGAATTCAGCAATGATTGACCAACTAATTAAGCTTTGATTCAACAAAACTTTTACAATATTGATCCTAAGGGAGGAATTCACGATTAATTCCCAGCACCTTCCATGTACTACATTATAGTCGCATCTTTAACATGGTCATTCATTTGGAGCATACATTCATAAGTTGATAAGCAGTAAACCAGAGTTTTGGGAGCTGCAGTTGTCGACTGGATCTGAGATAAAGGAAGGAAATTCTACTTTTTGATAGGCATGAAATTCGGAGGGAATCTTCACCAGGTTTTCTAATCGGATCAAGGGATACAGATCAAAAGATTATATCTGGAGGATCTACTTTCTCTCTTTTCATCTTGTTTTCATTTTTATTATTGATAAAATAAGAGATTTAATTATGATCTTTTCACGATTGAATCTTATTGCGCAAGAAGGATTAAAAATCAAATCCCTGTGCAATAGGTATTATGTAAACTTTCTTATGAATTCAATAGAAGCATGCTAGGTTGATCATAGACACAACAATTAGATTTCATGAAATCCAATAATCGGACTTGGCAATCGGATTATGCAATTCACTTTGCTAGCAAAAATCCCTCCAGGACCACCACCGCGCGCTGCCTGCGTCGCTACTGCCTGTGCAGTCACCACCGCAAAACACCACATCTATTGTTGTTCTTGTTCACTCTCTTTTTCTCAATTTACAGATTGAATAAAAATACAAAAATAGATCTAAATCTATTACATATTTGTCCTATCAATCTAATCGTTGATTTTCTTGTGATGAAAAATGAATTAAAAAATTGGATTGAAATTAGAGAGGGGCCACAAGAACAAAAATATTTATTATAGATAAATCCATCCACGATAAATTTAATAACATGCATAAACTGAATGTCAAAATTTATTTTCCGACAGAGCCATAAAATACGAAACCTGACTCTGATACCAATTGTAGGAATTGAGTCTACAATAGGCGATGTGAATCACCATTTATTTTTTAAACTGATACGTGCGTAAAATGACCCATATTTCGATGTGTGCGCATGCTTGTTTGTGGCTATTTTACTCCCGTATCATATGTTTTTGTCGTATTTTGGTTGTGTTTTCGTGTTTTTGTGTTTTGAATGTTGTAGGTTAGGTTTTGAGCGTAAAGCAGCGCTTTTGGGTGAGTTTTTGGTGGAAAATTGACCGAGCCGTGAACCGAGTGGAAGAAGGATTGACCGAGCAAAGCAAAAGAGACGAACGAGTGAAATTGGGTGCCGCAAGGAGTTGGCTCGGCCGAGCCAGGCAGGCTCGGCCGAGTGCGGTCGAGAAGAAGAGACAGAGGCTCGGCTCGGCCGAGCCAGGCAGGCTCGGTCGAGCACGAGCGGGCAGAGAGTTGGCTCGGTCGAGCCATGCCTTGCTCGGCCGAGCCAGAATAGCTTTTGGTGGTTTTGGCAGTTATTGATGGCTCGGGCGAGCCATTTTCAGCTCGGGCGATCCGAGGCTCTGACAACTTGTTATAAAAGGGGGAAAAACGGTTATTATGTTAACTTTTATCATATCTAAGGGGAAACTACCTAAATTCTCTCTACGATTCCCATTTCCATCTCTTCCAAAACCTCACCCAAGGTATCTAAGAGCTTAATTCACCAATCCTTGGAAGAGAAGTGAAGAATCAAGGTGGTAGATCAAGCATACAAATCCAATTGGGGAAGATTTCAATCTCTAGTTTTCAAATTGTAATGGATGTAATTGAATTCAACTTTGTATTTGTACAATTGAAAGGTATGATGTTCTAATTCATTTTGGATGTTGATTTGAGTAAGGATGCATGATCATTTGGTTTGAGAATTGTTTGTTTACTTTCCTTTGAGAGCTTGAATTGCACTAGAACTTGTTCCTTACCTCCTAGGTGTAGGTAATAGCCAGCGTAGGAGGTATTTGATGTGAACGCTGCAGCCAATACGCGGGCGGAATCATCGTGAATAGTGTAGATTCATACGATTTTAGTTCCAATCCATGTGCGGTGCTAGGTCGTAGGGCAATAATTGACGAACTATTTGGAGTGGTCTAGGGCTTAATAACGTGATGGTTTGCAAGTCTTAGATCATCAACCGTTAGCTCGCCGTGACAAGGGGTTAATGAGTGTAGGGTCGATTGCTCAATCTCCTAGGGATTAAAATGTGTTTACATCAATGATTAACCTAATTTGATTGCATCTACACTCATATCAACATCCTATCTTCCTAATTTGAGAATTTGATTGTCTTGGTTTACCGATTTGGGAAAGTATTGATCAATTGATGATTGTTGGTTTAATTCAATGTTTGTCATATATTGTTAGCATAGGTTTAGATTGAATGCTTAGATTGTTAGAAACTACTCAACGATTGTATCATGCTTAGCTATAAGACTTTGCCATAGTATCTCGGTATTCTAGCGGGCGAAGCGGGGAAGGACCTGGATTTGACAAATATTATTCTTGTGTAGTTAGAGGTTTAATTTGATTGAACTTTTAGCCGCATCAAGTTTTGGCGCCGTTGCCGGGGACTTCATTTAGTAGGTTGCTAGATATTGGGGGAAAAGTGAAGCTTGTAGGCTAGGTGTTTGTGTTTTTGTTTGTGTGAATATTGTACTAACATTTGTTTGATAATTGTTCTAATTTTGTTTTCTTTTGGATTTTTGTTTTTGTTGGAGACTTGCCTTTGTTGAACTCTTGTAGGTGTCTAACATGGAGAGACTTATTAATGTGCAAAGGCAATTGGAGGAGATTAGAGACCTCATGATGCAAAGACAAAGACCGCGAATGCCTATCCGAAACGTGTATGAGGAAATGTTTCAAATTTGTAACCAATGGCCGGAGGAGGAAAGAGCTTCTCAAACGGTAGATATTGTAAAGGAATCTCATGATGATGATTTGTGGAGGAGACAATTAGAGCTCATGCAAGAAGAACTTAAAGTGTTGAAAAGATCAAGGAAAGAGCATGAGGAAAGACAAGAAATAGAGGTGAAGAAAGAAGAGGAACCGGCAAGCGAAAGAGAAGTGAGACTTCAAGTTGATGAGGTGAATGAAGATATCGAAGAGCCGACACAAATTTTTGAAAGTATGGAGAAGGATGAGAGTGCGAATATAGATATGAAACCCAAGGAAACATTAGGAGATGGCAAAGAAAACGAGGAAACCGGAGAAATCATTAGTGAAGAGATAATGGGTGTTCATCAAGAAGAGCTCAAGAAGGAAGGCACCGAGGAGACGGTGAAGAACATAGAAGGAGATAAAATAGAGGAGTTTTCACTTGAAGAGATTCCAACAATACCGACATTGGAACATTTCATAGGAGAGAAAAAGCCGACAATAAACAAGGAGAATGAGGATAGGTTGAAGCGGGGAATGTCAACTTGGGAAGTAGGCAAGGTTGAGGAGAGAATGGTGAGTGCATTGGATGAATGGATCAATGAATTTCTTGAAGTCGGGATTAGTTTGGAGAATGTCTTAAGGATCACTTCAAAGAAGAAGCACTCATTCATGCACTTCGAGTTCAATAAGATAATCAATCCTCCTTGGAGAGATGTTAGAGGTGAAAGAAAAATTGCCTTGGATAAATTGCTCCCAAGTAAATGCAAATTAAGGGAGAAAGGTGTATTAAAAACCCACACGATTTTTGATAATGGGTGAGGTGGTAAGGTCGTCTAGCTACCGACGTTAAGGAAGCGCTTGTTGGGAGGCAACCCAACCAATTTTCTTTCTTTTGTTTAATTGCTTCTAGTTGCTTTGATTTTGAATAAATGTCTAGTTTGTTTGTTTTTGTGTTTGTAGGAGGAGCAACAAGATCGAGAGGAGTGACGATGCACCGTCCACCATTTTTGCAAACTTAGTCTCACTTGACTAAGTTTGGGGGGATGTGCCGGTAGCCGGTGCCTCGGTTTATTCTTCTCCATCTCCTATCCTTTATCTTGCTTTAGTTTAGTTTAGTTGTTGGATATTGACCCTTTATTGGATTTGATTCGATTTGGTTGTATCTATATTGATCTTCTACCTTGGATGAATATTTTGGATTATGCTCATCTTGATGATATGTATGGATATTTTCATGGGTTTGAGTTTGTTGAATGGATTTGTTTGTTGAACATTGCTTTTGATGGTATGTTGGTGGAGCTAGTGGAAAAATGAATTATTTTTATAGATTTTTGGATAAGTGGAATGATGGTGGAAAGAGGTTTTGGAAGTGAATGTGGCTTATGCTTGCTATTGCTTCATATTTGATGGTGGATAGAATCATTAATGAGTTGACATGATTTACTACTTCCAATTATGCATGGTTTGTGGTTTGGATTATTGGTTTGGTTTGAATGGTGGAACTATTGGATTTGATCTTATCATTGTTGATATTTGGTTTGGGGATAGTTTGGTGGATATGAGAGCTTTATTGGTTTGTTTTATGCTCAAGTGTTTGGTGGTGTTTGTGTTGATCTAGTAGGTACAAATAAGGTCTTGGAGAGAGGTTTGATCGCGTGTGCCTATGGGTAACGCTTTCTAACGTTCCTTCTACCAATTAGATTCATTACATTATTTTATTGCATATAGATTGTGTTTAGGATGTTGTGTTCTTGTGTGTGTGTGATGAACCCGAACTAGACTTGAGATTTAATCATGATTTACTTAGTGGAGTTTGATGTTTACCTCAACTTATGATAGGGCGGAATCTAGTTTTGGAAGCATGTTTTAAGTTTAACTTTTGAATTGCCGAGTTTTGTATGTGGTTAATGCATAGGACTTGACAAAAAGCTGTGAGGTTTGAGCCATGATATTGTCATATCTATATTGTTTGTGAGTGGCAAGATTGAGAGTATGAGATCTAGAACTTGCATCCGTTCTCTATCTATTGGCATGAGTATGTAACTAGAAAATGATCTTAGGCCATCGTTTCTTAGTCCTACCTTTCACACCGGGAGTATAAGGTGGTTGTTATCATGATTTTGCCTTTCATATCGTTGACCCCCGTGATTGAGCTTTATTGGTGAATTTTCCTTGATATAATTAGGACCATGTTGGGGGGAAAGAGTGTATGAGGGTGAATACGGTGATGAGAGTGGGGTTGGGAATTGATTGAATGAATATTGATGGATAGTTGAGGCATGAAAATATGAAATAAAGGATTGTTGTTGATCATAGAAAAATGAGCACCTAGAAAATGAGCACCTACAAAATTTTGGTGCAAGTGTTTGGGAAGAGAGGCACCGACAAAATGAAAGAATGATGGTGCATTTGAAAAAGGATGAAAAAGAAAAGAAAAGAGAAAAGAGAAAAACAAAGAAGAGAAAGAAAAGGAAAAAAGCATGTTGTGAAATGAATAAGCCTTGGGGGTTTGTAGTGGTTCGAAATGAACAAGTTTGGGGGTTTTGGGAAATTGAGAAGTTTAGTCACTTTGGCCCAAAACCACCCACCTTCTAGTTATCCACGTTACAACCCGTGAAAAGACTATTTGATTCTAGAAACTAACTCGTTGTAGTATAGTGGTGAGAATGGATGCAAGCCTATGGAAATCAAGCTCGATATCTTGTG
Source organism: Plectranthus barbatus (assembly GCA_026898455.1). Taxonomy (NCBI): domain Eukaryota; kingdom Viridiplantae; phylum Streptophyta; class Magnoliopsida; order Lamiales; family Lamiaceae; genus Plectranthus; species Plectranthus barbatus. The sequence continues at coordinate 133,705 of JAPKLW010000020.1, read as the reverse complement.
ATTGTGTGAATCTCATCATCCCTAAACACGTGAGGGAGTGCTTTTGTTTCTTGTATCCATTTTTGATGAGTGGTTCATGTCCTTAGCATTAACCTTGTTACAAAGTTAGGTGATAATCTCGTTTTACTTGAATATGCTAAGTGGTATAACAAAGGATGTTAAGGGCATGCAGCATAGGTCCAGTACGTATGCTAAATCGCCTTTTATCATCCGGAGTTAGGATTGTGGTTTATTTTGCTTAGATGTTGCCTGGAGTATAACTCATTTGTGATGTCCCTACTCCGGATAGGTGAACATGGTCTTAAGATCTCCAATATTAATTTCTTTTGCTTAAGATACCTGGCATGTTAAGAAATTAAAGGACCTATTTAGGTCTGGTTGAGCGTTTGCCGTAAACGTCTACTCGGGTAGCTTGCGGTGAATTAGCTTGGGCAATTGGATGGAACAAATTGCATTGTTTTATCTAAAGGTTCTATGCATATTTGTTTCAATTGTTCGTAGTATGTGCTTACTTGAATTCACTTATTTGTTTTCAGAAATGTCTATGAACAATGTCATTAATATCCTCGCTCAAAATCCTTTCAATGGTCTGAATTTCCTTGAATGGAAACGTAACTTGGATTATATCCTTGTTGCGGAAGAACACAAGTTTGCCCTTATTGATCCTTGTCCGCCAGTCTCAGCTGCTGACGCTACTGCCGAGCGGCAGCAGTCTTACAATAAGTGGATCAAGTCTAATAATGTAGTGAAATGCTACATGATGACCACTATGAGTAAGGTACTGTAGCTGCAACATCAGCATTATGATAAGGCCTGTGAGATTATGGATATTCTAACAGCGACTTATGGGGAGACGAACAGAACTGTCAGATTCAATCTCATGAAGGAGATTGTGAGTAAGAAAATGTTTGAAGGCAGTTCAGTGAGAGAGCACGTGGTTGCCATGACTCACCTCATGAATGAACTAACGTTGCATGGTGGTGGTATTGACGCGGAAGCCCAAGTCGATATCATACTAAACTCTCTTCCCAAGTCCTTTGAAAACTTCAGGTTGAATGCTGTGATGAACAAGAAGGAGTATACTCTTAATGAGTTACTCAGTGACTTGATGGCTACACAGTCCCTGATGGAACCCAAAAAAGCAGTTTTGGTTTCTTCCGGTAGCCGGTCTGCTGCTCCTAAACGAGCAAAAACTAAAAGAACGGCTAGGAATAAGAACAAGAAAACTGCTAGTGGGAACAATGGAGTTTATGCTCCAAAGAAAAAGGCTGGGAAAGTTAAAGGAAAGGGCAAGTGTTCCCGCTGTGGCAAGATAGGACACTGGAAAGCAAATTGTCCAGGCGTTAACACCAATGGACAACGTACGTCATCATGTTTAGTATCAGTTTTCTACTCCTTGTGAGTAGTGGTTACTGTGAGTACTAATCATGTTTTGGCTGCGCTATGCAGAGAATCAAGCTGATGATAATGCTTGAGGATGACGGGACCACCAATTCCAAGGAAGATACTGGAGATTGTTCTCAAGCTGCTGGAGTTATTTGCTTTGAAGTTTATGTTAAAAACTCTGTTTTAATTCAAGTTTCCGAAGAGATGTTGTTTTGGTTTTGAGAAACAATATTTTCATCTATTGTTATGGATTATCAGTTATTCGATAGAGTTTATCTATCATGAATGAATAACAGTGTTCTCTATTATAGATGATTGTCTCTTAATTACTTGATTACATAAACTATCAGTGTTCTAAGGTATAATTTAAAGAATATCTATAGAGATAGGTTACATCAGTCTAAGTAGTTTTAAGTAATTCATGGAATTATGGATTCAATCCAGGTATTCCTAAGAATGGCACTTATGACAACTACTTAGAGGTATAAGATGCTAACCAGTTATTTTAATAGGCAATTGTATCTCTATAGGTTATTTCGTATTTCTCTCATTTGCTGGTTTGAGTCTACTTCCGCAGTTGCCTTAACAGGCATTGATACTGTAATCATTTAAGATTTGGATATGTTTATCTAGTTCACTACAAGTCTTAGTCTCTTGCTTTAATCAAGAGCGTTCAAGACTAAGGTAGAGAATAAGTTAAACAAGACCGTAAAAACATTATGGTTCATTCATAATGGTGTATCTTAAGTGATGGGTTTTACAGTATCTAGCAGAGCAAAGGGATTGCATCCCAGTTAACTACACCTATTATCCCTCGATTGGGATGGTGTAGGTAAAACGGAATAAGATTCTTTAAAAGTTTATAAGTTATGCCAGCTTTGCCAAATTTTTGTTTTGGGAACAACGCCAAAAACAGTTGTATGTTTGCTTAAATTAGTGTCTTCTAAATAAGTTCCAAATACCCTAGCAGACCTTGACTTTGTCAAAAGGGCAATGATGGGTAATTCGGCTGTTAAGCTGATATAGGAAATTGATGGGTTGGAAGAAAGGTTTAAGCTAGTACTTCTTTGTGGGCTATTCCAGGTAAATGAAAAAGATGGTTGCTTTGTATATTCTAGATACAAGCAAGTCGTATAGGATGAAACCATGAATCCAAATGTGAGATTGTTCTCTAACGTTTTAGAGAAGACAATTCAAATCCATCAGGAAATACCCCGTGGCATATTGAGCATACCTTGGATGGTATGGTACCAATTGCACGGTAACCTGTGTAAGGTGGTAAATCACAAATTAATGCACCATTAACTGACAACGTAAAAGGAGCACCGTTGCAGTGGGAGGATACCTTAACAGGCTTAATGGTACTGGTTCGTGGAAACAGTCTCTGGACTTGTTCCCAGCTTAACGAACAACATCGTACTTATCCCTTAAAGCGCAACAAAGCTGTTAAGATAAAAGATGCTGTTTAATGACGTCAAGTCATGGATTCAGAAATGAATCAGAAAAGGTTATGGTTGCGTATCAGGATCAGTGATTGCAAAATAACTTTCCAGCTATAGGCAACTGATTGATATACAAGAATAATACTGGAATGGTAACCTATTATATTCGAGAGTCTAGGTTAGTGAGCAAGGTATGTTTCACAACAAGACCTTCTCGCTGGTTGCAAATATTAAACCCATTCGAGTTCTTTTAACCATAACAGGGCATATAAATCTGAGTATCTGGAAGATAGATGATATCATCTGTATTTTATAAACGGGTACCTTGATAAAAGGTGATGACATCTATGTGCAACAACCAGATAAGTTATGTCCGGTATGGAGAGAGGCATCATGTCTGGAAGCAGAGGAAGTTCAAGTATGAACTTAAAGGAGCTTCAAAGTCATGAAACAGACATTTCGATATTGTCTATCGAGAATGAGAGTTTCATGTACCAGTTATGTGTCAGCGGAAGCGTGATTTTCCTTGCACATTATGCAGATAGTATTTTCACATTTGGAAACGGTGTGGAGATATTGTCAGGCACAAAGGATGGTTATCCGAACAGTTTCAGAAGCACGACTTATGAGATTTTGGAACATCTTTTGAATTAAAGTCTTGTGTTGCCACAAGAAAAGGATGTTCAGGTATCTCAAGTCGCTTAAATTGATTCTGTGGTGAGTCGTTCATAACAAGAAGGATTGTTATCCTTCTATATTGTAAATGAACGAAGTTAGATATCTGTAATGCTATAAGCATGTTAAACAGATATCAGTTCAACTCTGGATAGGCACATTGGTTAATAAATGAGCCTTGTGAGTTGAATGGCATCGGATATCCAGGAGGATCATAAGAAAAGGAAATCGACCTCTAACTATGTGTTGGCCTTGGAGGAGGAGTTATAAGAATCTAACACAGAAGTGTGTTGTGGATTCCGGTATGAAGGCTGAGTTTTTGACAGCTTCATTAGCTTCGCCAGAAGCAGTATAACTCCGTTGTTATCCTCTAGAGGTGTGTGTTCTGAGTTTGCCTAATAAAATCACATGGAATTGTGATCATGATTGGTGCAATGACAAACTCAAGGGAACCCAAGACTCACAAGGTGGTCAAACACATAGGATGTGTGGTATCACATCATATGAAAAATCGTGACAAGAGGTAACGTGAATACAGTGGGAGTGATTTACAGTATAGACACACTTAATACTTTGATAAAGCAATGGTATTATGCTTTAAGTATAAGTGGGAGATTGTTGGGATTGTATACTGAAAGCATATATGATTAAGTGTTTTGTACACTGGTCTTCATATATGTGTTGCTACAACAATGCTCGCTGTTGATCGCATATATTTTCAACCCGCGACTTAGCAAAGCTAATAATATAGCGGCAAATTAAATTATCGATCCAACGAGGAAAGGAACAACGAAAAATCCTAAGTACTAACTTAAAAGTTCTTAAAGTACTGGATAGGTAAAATTGAAAATAAAGGGTTTTGAAATTTATTTACCTCAAGAAAAAAATTATGAAAATATACTTACTTTGAAAAACCTAAAGGATAAGAAGTACAGATTCTAGGCTTTTCTCCTTATCAAGTATGACATGCATAAACAAATTGATTATTTTCCAATTTTTAATTCCTCTATCTCCTGTCGGACAATTCATCTATCAAGTATGAACTTCTTTGTTGGACAATTCATAAAGTAGATTAATTAATTATCTATCTCCTGTCGGTCTCAAGATTAATTAACTAACTCCTAAAGTTCTACAGATTTATTCCTACAATCTATTCCCTTCAGTTACGACAAGAAATCAGATTATATTGTGAAAATCTCTTTCGATTGAAAACTATTACAGTTACGTCTCTAATTTCCAACTAGTAATCCGAAGTTAGTGGTCAACATACCCAAGATTAAGAATAAAACCAGATTTCACAAACTGTGAGGGAAAGGAAAAATAACTTCAATTAATCAAAACATGCATACATTGATAGTTTGAAAACCTAGAATCTGAGAAGACAATTAGTTGCACATAATTCAAATCTTAATCATCATAGACAATGAACAAGAAAAGAAAAGATGAAAAGAAAAACTGAATCTTCACCAAAGATTCAATCTTAAACCCAATGATCTTCTTGTTCTTCTTCTTCCTTGGGATGTTTCTCTCAATTTAATTCTCTTCTCTCTTGCTTTCTCTCTTGATTTTCGATCTCCTCTCTTCCTCTTCTTTGATTTTCGAATTCTTCATCCTTTTTATAGATGTTGGGGATGAATCCTACCATACCTAGGAGTTAGATATGTGTTTATCTTCAGAAAACAGAAAAGATATGGTCTGCCCCGCGACACTCCGTCGATCGACGGCCAACCTTCGTCGATCGACGGGAAGGACAAAGCATCGTCGATCGACGGCCAGTTCGCGTCGATCGACGGTGGTTCTGCTTCAGCACTCCTGCGTCGATCTCTTCGAGTTCTTTCATCGATCTTCTCTGAAGCTGCGGCGAACAAGTTTCCAAAATCCTCCGATTTTCATCCAAAAACCTGCATGATTCATCAAACACACCATAAAAAGCACAAAAGCCAATGTATGCTCGAAAAGACACTAAAAACGATCCAAACATCACCAAAATAGACAAAGAAACAATGGATAAGTTGGTAAAAATATCAACTTATCAACTCCCCCAAACTTAAACCATTGATCGTCCTCGATCAATCTGTAAGATAAGAATTTAAATCACATGCAGATAAAAGTGTGCAATGCCTCACAAGTCTATTTTATTATCCAAGCATCACCCATTCATATAAATTATGCAATCAAAATAGATCTTTATTGTTAATTATTGAGGAGGAACCTCACCGGAAAGTGTTTGCACTCATCGCTCAAAGAGTAAAGGGTTCTGTTTTCACTCACCCAAGATTGCAGATTATTTCACCATAAGTTTGACAGATTTCTCGTCTCTCCACTGCTTGTTAGTGTGGATTTTCAGGGAATCAATTAGGTCTTATTTTGGTTGTAATGTGGCTTACCTAAAAGGTGGGATAAATTTGGCTAAGTGACTAAAATGGCTACAATTCTTCCCCAACAAACCAAACATATCATAACCACAACACATCCTCATTCTTTCTAGTCCTTACAAAATTTTCTAGGGTTTCTTACTCATTAATTTTTTTCTTTTCTTTTCAATGGTGAACTACGATCTTCAAACTCATAAATTCTTTCTTTTCTTTCTTTTTCACTCAATGTTCACTTCTCTCTCTCTCTCTTTTTTTTTTTTTAATGGAAACCCATATTCTTTCTTCCAGGACTCAAACTCATATCTCTCATTAAACACCTTCCAAATATTTCACTATTTTCACTTCCTCAACCCTTGTAATCAAAGAAATTTTCATTCTAGGCTCAAAGGGGTTACAAGTGGAAAATTCAGGTTAGTGTATGGGAGATGGCTATGAAAGAACTTGCCTAAAATCATATTCACCCTATTACCACACTTAATGCAATCTTAAGAGAGAAATAAGTCAAATTCTAGGAAATAAATCATTAATCCTGACACTCAACAAAAGAAAGATAGGCACAAATTTTCTCAGGGCTGAATTTTGTTCTCCTAAAAAATTATCCAACATTAATCAGTTTTCATGCAATAATTTATACTTCAAAGCTCAACTTATCAAATAAAAAGACTCCTATCATCGGCTACTCTATCACATAGATTATCATGCTTATTTCACAAATATCTCAAGTCCTAATCAACAATCACAATTTCTAGGAGAAGACAAATCATATTTTCAATACCAACACAATCCAAAGTTCCGACTGCCCTATGTTCAATAGCTCCTAAATAATTGTCTAGACTTTCCTATCATAGTAAATACCACAAATCAAAATTCAATGTAGTACTAGTTCTGAAGAAAAATCATTGCAGAGATCAACTATTCACACTGAAGCAAAAGAACAAGGATGGTGATGGTTTGAAAACAAAACACAAAAAGAAACAAAAACAATAATAAAAAGAAAGTAGTGAATGGAATACAAACAAACAAACAAAAACATTTCCCTTTTCCAATCATCATCCCCCCAAACTTGTTTCACTCCGAGGAGTGGACAAGTTTTCAAGTTAGATAGGAAAAGAGAAACGGTACCTCACTCATCCACCAGGGCGTCATCCATCGCAGTATCCGGGGTGGCATCATCGGCAAGTAACCGCCAGCGGGTCCGACGCTCTCGCTGGTGGCGGACGTAGGTGGAGTCTGGCTCGGTGCTCTGGAGCAGTCTCTGCATCTGATCCTCGAGTGTGTCAAGCCTCGTGGTCACGTGCTGGCAAAACTGGCCCTGAAGCTCCCGCTCCGTCGCCTGCAAGGCTGCCTCCTGCTGCATGTAGAGGTAGAGGGTCGCCAAGTCAATGCCGGAAGAGGAATACTCTCCGGGGTAGTGACTGGACGACGCCCCACCTGTCCATCCGGGCGCTGCACCCTCAACTCCTACGTGCTGCTGCACATGCGCATCATCCCCCATCCCCTGCTGTGATGGGATATCAGACTGTCCCTGCCCGAGCTGTGCCTCAAGTCGGTGAATGACTCTGGACGTGCCTGCTCCTCCTCGGGCTCCAACCATGGCTGCCAAGTGGGCGGGGGAACTCATCAGCCAATTATCACGGAAGTGATAATCGGTGACTCGAGTGAGGGCCTGCTGCGGCAATGGGAACTTGTCCCCGTTCGACATCTTCAAGAGCCATCCACCCTCGCGGGGTAGAAGAACCTGCATCCGAACTAAAAGCCCGGTGCCCAATCCCCTCTCGTCCTGAAGTACCTTGAGGTCGGACAAGTCGATCCCCAAATGCTCGGCAATCAGGGTGATCAATCCCCCACTCCAAATGTTGCCCTTGGTGGCCTTGAGCTGGTGCCTCCAGTGGTCCATGATGAGGGTGGCGAAGCTGAAGTGGTCTCCAGTGAGGAAGCAGGACAAGGCGTAGAGTTCCCCCACTCTCACCTTGGTACTCTCGTGTCTTCCTGAGATGGACACCCCCATGCATCGCTGAAGGTAGTGAAACACGGGGTTGTCGATTGGAAGACGCCTTCTGGTTGTCGACGTCGAAGAGGTTTGGATCAGCTGGGGCATCGACTGCAATCAGCCTCTGAAACTCGACATTGTTGAAACGCGCCGTAGGGGTGCCAGTGCCGTCAGTTGGGACCCCCCATATCTCGTCGAGGACATTCCTCGGAAGAATGTGGGTCTCATTGTTCAGCTGAAAACTGATGGAGGTAGGCTCGGACTCCGGCTGGACCTCGAACACCTCAAGGGTTGCCAAAAACTCCAGCACGAGCGATGGGTAAGTCGGCCATCGCCGTGTCATCCAGGTCCTCCATCCAACCCTGTTCAGCATGGTCAGAACATCCTCCCGGATGTCGAGTTTCTTCATCATCCTTGAGCAGGGGTACAACGTCTGCTTGATGGTGTACTTCCTACCCCCGAACCTATGATAGCGCTCGATGGCCTCTTGGGTGGTGAAGGTCGGTGCATCAGTCATTTTTGCTGCAAGGGTAGTTAAGGAATTGTTTAGCAAAATATCCAACAATCAAACAATTCCCAAGCACAAAATTATCGAACAAAGTTCGCAATTAAGCCCAACGTGCTTTTACCCATGCAAAATTGAATACACATTCACGCAATTCACATCCAACACCCAATGTATATCCCCAATTTGACAATTATCCATAAAAACGTAAATTCAAAAATTCCCCCAATTTAAGGATTCTCCCAAAACTTGCTACCATCAAAATTGGGCAATTCCAACGGATACAAGTTCACATAAAGTACAAAAATCGACTAAGACTATCATACATATCGACCAATGAGCGAAGTTTGCAATGAAATCGACACATGAGCAAGATATTGAAGTAAGGGTTCCAAGGCCAAAATTTACAAAAATATGCTCAAATCATGCAAAAATCGTTAAATAATCGTAGAGGAGTACTCTAGGATATGTACCTTGCGTGGATTTTGCGAGTTTTGGAGAGAAAAATCGAACCGTGGGTGTTTTGGGTTGAGAGGGTGGGTGCGTGCGTGTGTGTTTGTGTTTGAAAAGGGGATAAAAATCCCGTTTTATAAGTCTCTGCCCGTGCCTCTGAATCGCGAGCATCGATCGACGCTCGTTTAGCATCGATCGACGCTCGTTTAGCATCGATCAACGATGCCTGAAAACTTCCGTCGATCGACGGGACTTCCTCCATCGATCGACGGGACCCTCACTCTGGAATTTGAAAAATTGAAAGCTGAAAAACGAAAATTGTTGGGTTACCTCGCAACAAGTGCTTGGTTTAACGTCGCTAGCTCGACAATACCTGTTTCCCTATGGATGGTTGAGATAGTACTTCTCCACCACGCAGATGTCGAGTGGGGTGTAGTACGGCTTTAAATTCTGTCCGTTTACCGTGAAGTTCCTTCCATCTTGGCCAGCTAGTTCGACTACACCATTGCGAAATTGGCGGGTAACGGTATATGGCCCTGCCCACTTTGACTGCAGTTTCCCGGGCATGAAGCGAAGTCGAGATTTGAATAAGAGACCTTTGTCACCCGGACCAAAGACGCGTGGGCGGATTCCTCTGTCGTGGAACCTTTTCGCTCGTCTCTTGTAGATGATGCTGTTCTCGTAGGCCTCGTCTTGAAAATCTTCCAGTTCATTCAGTGCCATGGCACGTTCTGATGCAGCCGTTTTCCAGTCTAGGTTTAACTCTTTCACGGCTCTCCAAGCCTTGTGCTCCATCTCCACGGGGAGGTGGCAAGCTTTCCCGAAGACAAGCTGATAAGGAGAGGTTCCAATGGGAGTCTTGTAAGCAGTGCGGTATGCCCAAAGAGCATCATCGAGCTTCACAGCCCAATCCTTCCGCTGCTTCACCGTTTTCTCCAATATCTGCTTGATCTCTCTGTTGGAGAGTTCAGTCAGCCCGTTCCCTTGAGGACGGTAGGGGGTAGTAACACGGTGCTTGACTCCGTACCTGTAAAGAAGAGAGGCAAGCCATTTGTTACAAAAATGAGACCCCCATCACTTACTAGGGCTCTTGGCGTGCCGAAACGTGTCATGAGTTTCTGAAGGAATTTGATGACTGCTTTTGAATCGTTGGCGGTTTTTGGAACTGCTTCAACCCATCTTGATACATAGTCCACCGCGAGCAGGATGTAGGAGAAACCATGAGATGGCGGGAATGGTCCCATGAAGTCGATCCCCCATACATCAAATATCTCAACTTCGACCACCGGCGTTTGGGGCATCTCATCCCTATGCGAGATGTTGCTGGTTCTCTGGCAGCGATCACAGCTTGTAATCCATCCTCGACAGAGCTCGTAGATGGAAGGCTAGTAGAATTCGCTCGCGAGGATCTTGAATGCCGTCCGATTGGCCGAATGGTGGCCGCCGCTAGGAGCTGAATGACAGGCAGCGAAGATCTGATGCCACTCTGACTGAGGCACGCAATGCCGGATAATCCCATCTGTGCATCTCCTCCAAAGATAAGGGTCCTCCCAATAATAGAGTTTGACATCGTGGAGGAACTTTTTCTTTGCATAAGGAGATGAGTCCTGTGGAAGTACGCCGCCTACCAAGTAATTTGCGAAGTCTGCATACCATGGTGTCTTTGACTCGTCGTCTTTCTCAGATACTTTAGGGCGTATATTTGCTCGTCCGGGAAGGTCTCTCAGATTCTCAGTTCCTGATCATCTCCTTCAGCTGGAGGCTCGAGTCTTGAAAGATGGTCGGCAATCACGTTCTCACTTCCCTTTCTATCCTTGATCTCCAGGTCAAACTCTTGGAGCAGCAGGATCCATCTTATCAGCCTCATCTTTGCATCTTGCTTGGCGAACAAGTACTTGATAGCTGCGTGGTCGCTGTAGACAACAGTTTTGGATCCTATCAGATAGGACCGGAACTTGTCGAAGGCATATACCACTGCTAGCATTTCTTTCTCAGTGGTGGTGTAGTTACACTGGGCTGGGTTCATACTCTTGCTGGCGTAGTGAATCACATGGAAGAGCTTTCCTTTCAATTGCCCCAAGGCTGCTCCAACGGCATAGTCGCTGGCATCGCACATCAGGATGAATGGCTCGCTCCAATCTGAAGAAGTAAGTACTGGAGCAGTCACGAGGGCTGCTTTCAACTTCTCGAAGGCTTGCATGCAGTCCTCGTCGAAGACGAAAGAGACATCCTTCTCTAGTAGATTATACAACGACTGCGAGATCCTTGAAAAGTCCTTGATGAACCTTCTGTAGAACCCTGCGTGTCCAAGGAAACTTCTCACTGCTTTGACATTTGCTGGTGGCGGCATCTTTTCTATTGCTGCTACTTTTGCTCGATCAACCTCTAGTCCTTCGGCTGATACTCGGTGTCCTAGCACAATTCCTTCTTCCACCATGAAGTGGCACTTCTCCCAATTGAGACAGAGGTTTGTTTCGGTGCATCTTTCCAGTATGGTAGCTAGATTCTGCAAGCAGACGTCAAATGAGCTACCAAACACAGAAAAATTGTCCATAAATACCTCCATGACATCTTCGATCAGATCGTGGAAGATTGCCATCATGCATCTCTGGAAAGTAGCCGGTGCATTGCACAGTCCGAATGGCATCCGTCGGTAGGCGAAAACTCTATAAGGGCATGTGGATGCGGTCTTGTGCTGATCTTCCGGCGCCACAGCTATCTGGTTGTACCCTGAATAACCATCTAGAAAATAATAGAAAGGGTAACCAGATAAACGATCAAGCATCTGATCAATGAAGGGAAGAGGAAAGTGATCCTTGCACGTAGCGGTATTCAATGCCCAATAATCTATGCAGAATCGCCAACCCGTGATGGGTCTTGTCGCCACTTCTTCTCCATCGTCATTCTTTACTATCTGCATCCCTCCTTTCTTTGCTACAACTTGTGTAGGGCTCACCCATTTGCTGTCGGAGATTGGGTAGATCATCCCATGGTCAAGAAGCTTGAGAACCTCCTTCTTCACAGCTTCTTGCATGATAGGGTTCAACCGCCGCTGTGCTTATCTTTTTGGTGCAGCATTCTCCTCGAGAATGATCTTGTGCATGCAAAGCGAGGGGCTGATCCCTTTTATGTCTCCCAATGTCCATCCAATGGCGCTTTTGTACTGCCGTATGACTCGCAGTAACTTCTCCAACTCCCCCTGTGTCAAGTATGCAGAAACAATAACAGGGTAAGTATCATTTGGTCCTAGAAAAGCGTACCTGAGATGTGTTGGGAGAGGTTTGAGTTCCAGATTTGGCGGATCGGAGTTAGACTTCGGCTTGCAAAAGGGGGCGTCGATCGACGCTTGCTGTCCGTCGATCGATGATGATTCTACAACTGAAATCCCTTTTCCACATCTCGCTATTTCTGTCAAAGAAAACTTCTGGGTACTGCTGCTCGGGCGTCGATCGATGCTGACCCACCGTCGATCGACGATCCTTCGCCGTTGATCGACGATGACTTGCTGTCTCGACGTTTCAGGCGAGATTGGCCCGACAGTGGCTCTCTTTTGGTCTCCTTCTCTCGAGTTACTTCCTCAAATACATCTAGTTCCATCACTAGATCCACGATCCCTCCTTCTTCTTCCTCCAGATTTGACGACGAGAAGAGTGAGTTCTGTAGGCAAGTCTCCAGAAAATTCGGCTCACCTTTGAGAGAGGCGAATGGTGAGGATAATACTGGCCTGAAACAGTCGATCATATGGAATTCCATCTAGTAGATACCATTGTTGTGCTTCTGCATCGCCATATATATAGAGAAAGTTACTGACTCATTGTTGACTCTGAATGTCAGTTTGCCGTCTCGAATATCAATCAGAGCCCCACCGGTTTTCAGGAATGGTCTTCCCAGAATCAAAGGGATGTTCCGATCTTCTTCCAAGTCAAGCACCAAAAAGTCGGCGGGAATTATGAAATCTTTCACTTTTACAAGCACATCTTCCACTATACCTTTTGGATAAGACACCGATCGGTCGGCCATCTGTAAGGTCATGGTCGTTGGCTTGATATTCCCAATTTCTAATCTTTTGAAAATTGACAGTGGCATCAAATTGATTGAAGCGCTAGACTCACAGAGAACTTTTCCGAAGGTTTCTCCACCGATGATGCAAGAGATTGTGAATGAACCTGGATCCTCTCGTTTGACTGGCATCTTTTTTTGTATGATGGCGCTGCATTCTTCAAAGAGATTTACCATCTCGTGTTCCATGAAGGGTCGCTTCTGAGAGACCATGTCTTTTAGAAACTTTATGTATCCCGGCATTTATTGGAGTGCTTCAACCAGAGGAATGTTGATATATACTTTCTTCATGTTTTCCAGGAAGCGTGCATACCTTTCGTTGATCTTGGTTTTGGCGAACCGCTACTGATACGGCAAGGGCGGTTTTTTTTGGGGCGGAGCTAGAGCAGGCGTCGATCGACGCTGGTGGTGCTTGTCGATCGACGGCCCTTCTTTGCTGGCGTCATCGATGGTTGCTCACCATCGATCAATGGTGACTCGTCGTTGGCAGCCTCGTCAGCCTGTTCGACGTCTTCGTTCTCCTTCAATTCAGCCCTTGCTTTCTGAGTCCCTTCATAGGATTTCCCCCCTCTCAGAGTAATAGCGTTCACTTGATTTCTCTGATTCTGATTCATGGGGTTAACCTGTGTATTGCTTGGAAGTTGCCCCAATTTATGTGTGCTCCGAGAGCATCAGCGATCTGGCTCACTTGAGTCTCTATTATCTGGACGTGCTTTTGCATTTGTTCTATCTTGGTATTCACACCAGAGATCTCATGCTCCAGTTTACTCACCTTGCTAGTGGATCCTTCCATGAATTTGGCCAAAATCTCCTCGAGATTTGGCTTCTTCTTGTCGACCACTACTCCGTCTTGTACGGCAAATCCAGGAGGTGGTTGTTCAGCAGCTTGAGGATTCGCGTAGGAGAACCCAGGGTGGTTTCTAGCGTGATTGTAGTTGTAGTGCTGGTAACCTCCACGGTAGTTATTGTTCTGGTAACCACCCCTCTGAACAAAATTCACATCAGCTTGTTCTCCTTCAAGGGGAGGCTGTACAGGCTCCACTAGGGCTACTGCCTTTTCTTGCTTCAAGGAAGCGAACTCCTCTTGAAGCTTCTTGACTTCAGCAACCAAGTCAGGCTCTTCTGCAGCTTTCTTTTCCACTTCTTTCTCGACGGCTTTGACGGGTCTATGTCTGCTTGAGGACCAGCGTTGATTGTTGTTGGCCATCTTTTGGAAGAACTCCATGGCCTTCTTTCCGCTCTTTGTCATGATGGTATCTCCTAGTGTGGTGTCTACCAACTCAACAGTCCTTTCATTCAAGCCTTCATAGAACACCTCGGCTTGTTCACCTGGAGGTAGACCATGTCCGGGACAGGCTCTGAGTAGTTCTTTGTAGCGTTCCCACGCTTCATAGAAACTCTCATCCGGTCTTTGAGCAAACCTAATGATTTCCTTCCTTCTTTGTCTGATGATGTTTGGAGGGAAGAAGTTCTCGAGGAACTCATTCCGTAGTTCGCTCCACGTACTGATCTTCCCCTTGTCCAGTGCAGTAAACCAAGACTGTGCCTTATCCCGCAGTGAGAATGCGAACAGACGCATTTGGATGGCACTTTTGCTGACCCCTCCAATCTTGACGGTATTGCAGAGCATCAGAAATTTGTCTAGGTGGGCATATGGATCCTCTGTAGCCCTTCCGCCGAACTGATGGATTTATATACTGAAAGCATTATGATTGGTATATTATGTACAAGGTTTATTGGTTAATATACTGGGAATCATAACTGTTGTATGTTCATCTCCTGTCTGAATTAACAAACATGTGTCGCAAACGCAATTATCCTCTTATCTCGTCGATAGGGAGATCATACGGTGTGTAGAAGATCATGGAAGATCGTATGGATCGTTTGACCTAGCGAGATATAAATAGTCATCATAGCTGAGACAGTTCCAGGATAAACTGTCGGTGTAGGCTGCAGCATATGCGGATAAGCATCTTATCTTGGATGTCTTGGTATGCTGGTGTGGGGTACACATTGATGAGGACCTAAGTCAAGATCGATTCTTTTATCTGACATTAAAAGAATCTAGATCTTTATGACTCGATGGAATCTTAAACCTATATGAGGATACAGAAGTATACATATATTGTATATCACTTTGAGTTGTGGAGAGGGTTCTAGTTGAACCTGTACTTCTGCAGTCTTGGGTGATATCAATCTGTGTATGACTGTCTGGTATCTGAACTAGGTAACCACATCCAGTATAGGATGGTGACATTCCCTGAACAGCTCAAAAGGTTCGTTATGCTAAAGTCCTGCAGGCTGATTAAGTTCAAGCATAAGTGAAAAGGTTTGAGTGGATTGATTCAGGAATTAAAGATGTTAATTAATTAAATAGCTTGTCAGAGCTTAAATTAATTAACGAATGTCTATAACCTTAAATGTGGGGATAAACCGAGTCCAATGCAACCCGTTCCTCAAAACGTGGTAGCAAATAGGTAGGACATTATTGATTCTCTGGTGGCATGAATCAATATTAATTAATTAATTATATTCTGGGTTGAATATGAGAATTAATTAATTGATAGGCCTTATTTGCTATTTGCATTCTGGTCCCTGGTCTGGCCCATGATAACTCAAGCCCAATAGAAGCCTAGAATTTCCTATAAATAGGCCTCAGTACCTTAGAACTCAGAACACCTACTACTCATAAGATCACAAGTTGCATACAACAAACCAGAGCATTGGGAGCTGTGGTGATCGAGTGAGTTTGAGATACGAGGAGGAAATTCTGCTTCTCAACCGGGCAAAGGATCTGATAGATAATCTTCACCAGATTTTCAGATCGAGTTGGGATACAGATCAGAAGATCAGATAAGGAGGATTCTTCTTCTTCTCTCTCCTCTTATTTTCGAAAATACTTGTTTATTTTCTTTAGATTAATTTCCTCAATCTGTTAGGAAATTAAATCTTGGTGCGTGGGAAAGATCAAAGGGCATCTCCGCGCACGCGTTCTTCATCGTTCATCGATCCAGGTATTCCGCATAACCTTCTTATGCATAATAATATAGGAGCATGCTAGGATTGTTCATAGGCATAGCAATTTATTTTTGATATTCCAATTAACTATCCTTGGCAAACGGACTTCGTGATTCAGTTCACGAATCCCTTCAATTGGTATCAGAGCCAGGTTTAATTAATTCGCTCTATCGGAAAAATAATATTGCTTATGAACATGCATGATTATTATTATTGATTGCATGCAATGGATGGTTTATGGATTGATTTTACGTTTTTTCGTCCTCGTGGTTCCTCGGGTTAATCCGCCCATTTATATAGATTCGTTTTTCACCCACGAGATAAATCCGTGGTTAGATTAGAATTTTAGATTGTAATTAGAATTATCCCATGTAATTTTATTTTCAAAAAAAAATTAAATCTGTAAAACAAAGAACGAAGAACACGAAGAACGAAGAATCGCGTGACAACACGCGACAGGACCGGCATGGCTGAGGGCCATGCACGGCCATCGACGGCGGCACACGGCAGACCGGTGGGCGGTGGTAGCGCACAGCGGCGGCGGCGGCGCTGAAACACTAGGGTTTCGTGTGGGCCGCGCGCGCACGAACGCGCACAGGCCGCGCGGCCATGGACGGCACAGGGCGAGGCATGCGGGGCTCCAGGCCGGGCCGGCGACGCGAGGGGCAAAAGGCAGTGCGGGGGCGCGCGCGACGCGGCGGGACCCTAGGGTTCGCGCGCGCGCGCGCGCAGCAGCCCTGCGCGGTGCTGTGTACGACCGCGCGGCCGTCCTCCCTCCCTCAGTCGGCGCCGGCAGGCGGGGCAGGTGTCGGCGGTGGCTCGGGACAGGCGATGCGGGCTGGACGGCGATGGGGGCTGGGCGTGCGGCCGGAACGCGGAAAAATAATTGCGCAGCATATCAGCATGTTGTAGATAATAGAGAGCACGTTTACTGCTTTTATTTACAGCTTTAAAGCATGCTATGTGATTTATTTTATGTAATTAATTATAACTATAAATTCGGAGTTCATGCTTTGCATGATAGAATTTTAGCAACGTTATAATTATGGCTACATAAAATAATCTGTGCAATTGAACCTTATGAACTGAAAAATTACTAAGCTCATAATTTAGTAAGACCTCCACAAAGCGATCCTTTATTGGAAGTGGATAATTTATTAGGTAAACGTCTACATGTGTAGCTTACTTAATTTATTATTCATAAGTTCTAATAGATAGGATTTCTTAAAACAAACATTTATTTCATGTGAGAAGTGGGAGTTCATGCGTAAACGTCTACATGTGTAGCTTGCGTATTGAATTTTCATAAGTTCTCTAGGGATTGAATTAAATGAGACAACCTTATTATAAGGATCAGGTGTGTCCTTATACGGGAGGGTTGGCTTTGGTGGTAAGCTAGCTTAGATATTGTCCAGAGTATAACTCATATGTGAAGTCCCTGCTCAGTAGGATAATATGGTCTTAAGTTAGTCTCCAATTATTAATTCCATTTGTCTTAGGAACCCGGGCATGGATTGGAATTAAAGGACTGGAATTGAAAGATGCAGTCTGGTTAAGTGTTTTGTTGTAAACGTCCACATGTGTGGCTTGCAATAGTAATACTTAGGCAAATTGGAGGAAACATTAATATTGCTTTATCACAAGGTTTCAATATTTAATTGTTTCAATGTTTTGCGACTATGTTTTAATTGGTATTTTAATTTATTGTTTTCAGATATGTCTATTCATCGTATCATTTATCTCTTGACATCAAATCCTTTAACCGGGCCGAATTTTCCTGAGTGGAAGTTTTGCTTCATGGAAATACTCCACATTACAAATCATTCTCGTATACTCTATATGGATCCTTTATCTCCCAAGTATTGGAATTGCACTGGTTAAGAGCGAGTGTTCTATGAAAGATGGAGGACTTTTGATGAGTTTGCCCGCATTCTCATTAAGAAAACTCTATCCAGAGAACTAAGGCTCAAGTATGATCAGTACCAATCTTTTGTAGAGATATGGAGGGATCTAATAAGGGTATATGGGAAGGTGAGACGAACTGTCAGTTACAGTCTTGTGGAAGACCTGGTCTGCAAGAAGATGACTGATGGGAGTTCGTTGTCTCTGCATCTTGACAGCATGATGGAAATTATGAGAAGGTACAGAAAGAGAGGTGGACGAATCACCAGTCGGGCTAAAGTCAATATCGTCCTGCACTCTCTTTCTGATTCTTATGGTCATTTCATCAAGTCCCTTGGTACCAAGTGCAAGTACACTCTTCCAGAGTTACTCTTGGCACTAGAACGATGGGAATCTGACCAGAAAGCTTCAGAATTTGCTCAATTCATGAAGGTCTTTGATGAGACTATGATTGAGGCAAAGGAATTTCTTAAGCGGTTAGAAGAGGCTGATCAGGCAGAGGGTATCACGAGGCCATGCAAACGCAAGCGAAGTGAAGTAGATTGTCTAGTGCCTAGCACGGGTAGACAAGGTACGTCATGTGCATTTATAACGGAAACATGTTTAGCATCAGTTTCTACCCATTCTTGGGTAGTGGATACTGGAGCTACTGATCATGTTTGTTATACTTTGCAGGGGTTCAGGCCGACAAGGCAGCTGAAGCATGACGAGATTACCATCTCAATGGGCAGCGGAGAACGAGTCTCAGCAGTAGCCATTGGAGATTTTACTTTATGCTTTGAAAACAATGTTCAGATTTTGAGAGATGTTTTATATGTGCCGGTTTTTCGGCGGAACTTAGTTTCAGTTTCCAAGTTATTTTGTGATGGATATTCAGTTATTTTTGATAGTGGAGTTTCTATCATTGGTAATAACGGTGTTATCTGTCATGGCAAACTGATTGACTCTCTCTATATCATTGATTGTATGCATAAATCTTCCGTGAATGTTGCAAACTCATCTAATAATAATAATCATTTAAAGAGAAAGTTTTCTTCCGATGAGGATCAAACATATCTCTGGCACTTGAGACTTGGTCACATCAATCTAAAGAGGATTAAGAGATTAGCATGCGATGGGCTCTCGGATTCCTTCCAAGTGGTACCGCATCCAATCTGTGAGTCCTGTATAGAAGGAAAGATGACGACCAGGCCTTTTAAGGAAAGTCAGTCTCGAGCAGAGGATGTGTTACAATTGATCCACTCTGACTTATGTGGACCAATGTCCACGCAAGCTCGTGGAGGTTATGCGTATTTCGCCACTTTCATTGACGATTACTCAAGATTCGGATATGTCTATTTGCTTCGCCATAAGTCTGAATGCTTTGAGAAATTCAAAGAATTCCGGACCGAGGTAGAAAAGAAGCTTGGTAAGACTATCAAGACACTACGATCAGATCGTGGTGGGGAATACCTCAGCAACGAGTTCTTGTAGTACTTGTCAGATAACGGGATTACATCCCAGTGGACTGCACCAGGAACCCCTCAACAAAATGGTGTAGCGGAAAGAAGAAATAGAACTCTCTTGGAAATGGTCAGGTCGATGATGAGTTATGCAAGCTTGCCGATTTCGTTTTGGGGATATGCCTTGGAAACAGCGGCCTATTTGCTTAACTTGGTACCTTCTAAATCAGTTCCTAAAACACCTCTGGAACTCTGGTATGGGCGAAAGCCAAGTTTGAACAGAGTGAGGGTTTGGGGTTGTCCAGCATATGTGCTGACAAAGGAACCTGATAAGTTAGAAAGCAGGGGCAAGCTGATGCTGTTTGTAGGATATCCCAGGCAAACGAAAGGTGGTTACTTCTATTGTCCAGAGAATCAGAAAGTCGTTGTCAGTACCAATGCGAGATTCTTGGAGGACGAATATGTAAGAAACCACAGATCCAAGAGTGAAATTATTCTCCACGAGCTTGAGAATAAAGAAGCAATTCCATCAGGAAAGCCCAGTGTAGTGGTAAATCCACCTGTAACAGGTGAGAATATACCAACACTGCCACTAATGCAAGGTATGGGACAAACGCGTACTGTGCCAACTACTGACACAGCTCAGATGCCTCGTCGCAGTGGGAGGGTTAGTCACCAACCCGAGAGGTATATGTTCATGGGAGAGTCTTCTGACTTGATCCCGGAAAACGGACTAGATGATACCGATCCCTGGACATATGACGACGCGGTATCTGATAAAGATGCAGACAAATGGCTGATCGCCATGGATTCTGAAATAGAATCCATTACTGCGATGGATGTATACCAGAAAACTGATTTGCCAGATGGCCATCGAGCCATAGGGTGCAAATGGGTATACAAAAGAAAGAAAGGATCGAATGGAGAAATTACAGCTTTCAAAGCAAGGCTGGTGACGAAAGGTTATAGTCAGAAAGAAGGTGTAGACTATGACGAGACTTTCTCACCGGTAGCCATGCTTAAGTCCATTCGAATACTCCTAGCCATAGCAGCACATAAGAACCTAGAAATCTGGCAGATGGATGTCAAAACCGCGTTTCTAAACGGGTACCTTGAAGAAGGTAGAGACATCTATATGCAACAGCCAGAAGGTTATGTGCAGAAGGGCGAAGAACATTTGGTCTAGAAGCTAAGTAAGTCGCTGTATGGACTTAAACAAGCTTCACGGTCATGGAATCTCCATTTTGATGAAGTGATTAAATCTTATGGATTCTCACAATGTTCAAACGAGAGTTGCGTGTACCGTCTGTGTGTCAGCGGAAGCGTAGTATTCCTTGCACTTTATGTAGATGATATTCTCCTATTTGGCGACAATGTGGAAGTATTGTCGGGCATAAAGGGATGGTTATCCGAGCAGTTTCATATGAAGGACCTTGGGGAGGCAGGATACATCCTAGGGGTAAAAGTATTGCGGGAGCGCAATAAAAGGATGCTGACCTTGTCTCAAGGATCATATGTGGATACTGTGATTGCCCGTTTCAACATGCATAATGCCAAGAAAGGTCTGTTACCCTTCAGACATGGCATACATCTTTCCAAGGATCAGTGTCCGATGACACAAAAGGAGAAAGATGAGATGAGCAACGTGCCGTATGCATCGGCCGTGGGTAGCCTCATGTATGCAATGTTATGTACGAGGCCAGATATCTGCTTTGCTGTAGGCATGGTAGCGAGATACCAGTCTAACCCTGGATAGGCACATTGGGCCGCGGTAAAGCACATACTCAAATACTTGAAAAGGACAAGGCGCGCGGGGGCGCGCGCGACGCGGCGGAACCCTAGGGTTCGCGCGCGCGCGCAGCAGCCCTGCGCGGCGCTGTGCACGACCGGCGGCCATCCTCCCTCCCTCGGTCGGCGCCGGCAGGCGGGGCAGGTGTCAGCGGTGGCTCGGGACCGGCGACGGGGGCTGGGCGTGCGGCCGGAACACGGAAGAACCCTAGTTTTTTTTTCGCGTGGTTCGCGCGAGCCTCCGATTCCAATCTTGCGCGATTCCGGTGAGTCACGGAGGCCGGTGAAGGAGAAGAAGAGTGAACGGCGGTTCGGGCAATGGTCGGGGCAAGCCGGGGCGGCGGCATGCGAAACGAGCAACGGTCGGAGGAGGCGGTATCGCGGACTACATCCATGCACGTGCGTGCATGGCTGTTGTGCATGCCAGGAGCCCTCACGACGACGGCGGGTCGCCGGCGATGGTGTTTCGCCGGTGGTGGCTCGTCGGGCCGAGTTCTCGCGGGCTTTTGGGCTTGCATTGTGTGCCTAGGCCTGCGATCTGGTTAACTGGCCCAGTTGTCCAATTTTTTGTTGGATCAAATCTTGGAGGCCCAAGTTCAGAAAATAAATCAAGATCTCAGTCCAAGTAGTGGGAGCCCAGTCGAAGATCTGTAAAATAAATTCCAACTTGTAATAGTTAGATTTATTTTGTTTTGTATCATGGGGCCACGAGGACATTTTTATTTGTTTTATTATCTGTCTTCGCATGATATACGTGTTTAAAATAATTGCGCAGCATATCAGCATGTTGTAGATAATAGAGAGCACGTTTACTGCTTTTATTTACAGCTTTAAAGCATGCTATGTGATTTATTTTATGTAATTAATTATGACTATAAATTCGGAGTTCATGCTTTGCATGATAGAATTTTAGCAACGTTATAATTATGGCTACATAAAATAATCTGTGCAATTGAACCTTATGAACTGAAAAATTACTAAGCTCATAATTTAGTAAGACCTCTTTCGATTATATTGTGAAAATCAGATTGAAAATAAATTACTAAGCTCATAATTTAGTAAGACCTTCAGTTACGACAAGAAATCAGATTATATTGTGAAAATCTCTTTCGATTGAAAACTATTATAGTTACGTCTCTAATTTCCAACTAGTAATCCTAAGTTAGTGGCCAACATACCCAAGATTAAGAATAAAACCAGATTTCACAAACTGTGAGGGAAAGGAAAAATAACTTCAATTAATCAAAACATGCATACATTGATAGTTTGAAAACCTAGAATCTGAGAAGACAATTAGTTGCACAAAATACTAATCTTAATCATCATAGACAATGAACAAGAAAAGAAAAGATGAAAAGAAAAACTGAATCTTCCCTAAAGATTCAATCTTAAACCCAATGATCTTCTTCTTCTTCTTCCTTGGGATGTTTCTCTCAATTTAATTCTCTTCTCTCTTGCTTTCTCTCTTGATTTTCGATCTCCTCTCTTCCTCTTCTTTGATTTTCGAATTCTTCAGCCTTTTTATAGATGTTGGGGATGGATCCTACCATATCTAGGAGTTAGATATGAGTTTATCTTTAGAAAACAGAAAAGATATGGTCTGCACCGCGACACTCCGTCGATCGACGGCCAACCTTCGTCGATCGACGGGAAGGACAAAGCATCGTCGATCAATGGCCAGTTGGCGTCGATCGACGGTGGTTCTGCTTCAGCACTTCTGCGTCGATCTCTTCGAGTTCTTTTGTCGATCTTCTCTGAAGCTGCGGCGAACAAGTTTCCAAAATCCTCCGATTTTCATCCAAAAACCTGCATGATTCATCAAACACACCATAAAAAGCACAAAAGCCAATGTATGCTCGAAAAGACACTAAAAACGATCCAAACATCACCAAAATAGACAAAGAAACAATGGATAAGTTGGTAAAAATATCAACTTATCAGCTGTCTGATGAAACAAACATACAACGAACCATAATATCCTATTATCTCGCCTATAGGGATGACCATATGGTGTGTAGGAGATCACAAATGATCATATGAATCATTTGACCAAGCGAGATATAAACAGTATCACAGCTGAGACAGTCCCTGGATAGGCTATCGGTCTAAGCTGCGGCACATCGGTTCATAAGTGGGCTTATCCTAGCTACTTGATGTGTCGGTACATGGTTATGTATTGATGGGATCAACAGTGGGATGTGCCATTCTCATTGACATACGAATGAGCCAGATCCCTAACATACTTCTTATGATCTTAAACCTAACTGAAGGATAAGGGGCACACACAGATTGACCACACTTTGATTTACCAGAGTGGCGAGTCTTACATGTTCTCTAATACTCGTATTTTGGGTGTTGGCAATTTGTGTGTGGCCTGCTTAGGCTGGACGTTTAGGTAAGCATATCCGTTTTAGGATGGTGACATTCACTGAGGATCTCACAAGGTTCATTATGCTAAACCCTGCAGGTTGAATTATTTAATTCAGGCATAAGTGAAAGGGAGTGAGTGGTATTACTCAATAAGAGATTAATTAATTGTGGCTGATTGTCATAAGCCAAATTAATCAATGAATGTCTAAAACCTTAAATATGTGGATCATGTTAGTTTGGTGCAACCCGTTCCTAATAACGTGGTAATAAAGGGGTGAGTTAGGATTGTTACCGTGGTGAAGGTTAAAACAATGTTTTATTAATTAATTATGTTCTGGGTTGAACAAGGAAGGATTAATTAATAAAGAGGGCCCACTTTATTATTTGCATCTGGTCCCTGGTCTGGCCCATGAACTTCTCAAGCCCATTAGGGTTAGGGTTTCTCAAAACCCTAACACTATATATAGGTCTTCTCTCTATCAGATCAAGTAATAAAATGAGATTCAGTATATTGAACAAAAATTGAGAGAGGAGGCGCGGCTGATCTTGAGGGAGGAACTGATCGATTTCTCCAGATCTCGGATTCAACTTGGTAGATAATCCTCACCAGATTTCCAAGGAGCAAGGGAACAAATAAGAAGATCAGATCTGTAGGAACAACTTTCCATCGCCGGCGTTCATTCTCAGATCTAAGTTTACTTCATTGTTTTATTATCCGATCTAGATCTGTAGATCAAATGGTGAAGATCAGGTATTCTTAAATTCCATCCTCTGCAATTAATTTTGTAGGAGCATGGATAGGATCGCATGGTTTGTTTAATTGAAATTTATTCCTGGTACCCTAAGAAAGATCCTTGGCAAGAATTTAATTAATGGCAACTCATGTTGTCCATCGTAGACTCAAACTCTTCAATCTCAAGATTAGTGTGCTCGAAGAGCAGATGCGAAAGCTTCAAAATCTCATGCTGGAAGCTAAAGCAGGAAAAGAAGCCAAAGAAGGTAAGCTCACATCCTCCTCTCGTTCAGCAGAAAGGAAGCCTAGGACGTGCTTCGAATGTAATTCGCCAGATCATCTAAAGCACAAGTGTCCTAAGGTGAGCAAGGAGGAAAGGGAGCGTCTCAAGCAAAGGTGTGAGAGGAGAGCTGTCAAAGTAGTCACCAAAGCACTGCTGACCAGGACAGAGGTGCCCGACATCCCTGACAATGATGAGGAATAATATTCATCAGAAGAGGATGATGAGGAGGCTATGCTGGTTCTAATGGCAAACATCATTGACGATTAGGATGCTGAAGCTGAGCAGAATGCTGAGTCGGCTCTAGAAGTCGATGCCCAAGAGATACATTCTACTAACATTTCTAGTTCAACAATCATGCATCAATCGGAGGATTCCTCTTTAGATTCCGAGGATGATTATCTCACTAAGCTTTCAGTAGAGTTCTAAAAAATGTACGAGATAAAAAATGCTATTATGGGAGAGAACACCTCACTGAAAAACAAAGTTACATCTTTGACCGAGGAAGTCGAAAGACTAAGGTCTGATAGTGAGGAGCTTTTGAAACTCAAAGCTGATTACTCCAAGCTTACTGAAAATTTTCAAATTATTGAAAAAGAGAATCTAGCTTTGAAGAATAAACCTAAGGAGGATTGCATATGCGCTTACACATCCAGCAAGGCAGTTCTAAGTGCCATTGTTAGCCAACAAAGAAAACATTCTGATAAATCAGGATTGGGTCTTGGTTGTGTTAAAGCCATAGGAAATTCCTCTAAAGAAGTTTTGCGCAAGAATGCTGAATTTTCTAAGCAGAAAAAGATTTTATTCGTTTCTGCCGGAAAAATTGATGCTGAGAAATGTAAAGGTAAGACAATTGTTGAGTTGTCAACTACTAAGCGGAACGATTGGCGTAGCAAGCATGCATCTCCTGGATCTGAGCAGAGTACCCAGAGAATGCCTGCTAAGCATGCATCTGCTGGATCTCAGCAGAGTACCCAGAGGATGTCTGCTAGGGCACACTCAGCAGTGTCTAGGATGAGTGTTGAGCATTGTGCATCCAATGCTAGGATAGCATATCCTACTTTCAATAGAGGCAAGCAGGTTGCATACCATGCTGTAAGACCACAATATCCTAAGTACACACCACATAGGAGGAACATCTATGTGAAGCTTGAGTCCAACCATTTTCCTTTCAAAAGGACTGTGAAGGCTAAGCACACTACTCCACCTCGTTCGAATTATGCAAGATTTGCTTATCCAACTACGGTCGAGAAGGTTGCTAAGAGTGATGTGAAGAAGACAATCTTGAAGATCACCAAGACGTGGGTTCCAAAAGGAACCATGATCCACAGTAATCCTGCAGGACCCGATGCTAAGCGGGTACCTCAACAAAATTATTGATTTTTGCATGAACAAGATCCAAGAGCAAAGACATCAGGAAAATCAAATGAATGTATCCTAGATAGTGGCTGCTCATGCCACATGACGGGGAGAGAAGAGTTATTCTTAGAACTTCAAAGATTTTATGGCCCCACAGTCATGTTTGGCGATAATAGCAAAGGTCGAGTGATTGGACGAGGATGCATTGAGCAAGATGGAATGTGAATCATCAACATTGCTCTCGTCTCCAACCTCAAACACAACCTACTGAGCATCAGCCAACTATGTGAAAATGGGTATAATGTATATTTCATTAAAACTAGATGTGAAATTGTTGATAGTGCTACAGGTGAAGTGAAACTCAGAGGCATCCGCAAGGGTGGCCTATATTCTATTTATTGGCAAAGCGGCCAACAACATTTATGCTTCGTAGCATTCAACAAGGAAGAGACAAATTGGCTAAGGCACAAGAGGTTAACTCATCTGAACTTTAAAACCATTAACCACCTAGCCTTGTAGGATTGCCTGAGGCGACCTTCAGAAAGGAAGACGTATTTAAAGCTTGCCAGCAAGGTAAGCAGACAAAGGCATCAATCAAGACAAACCCGGAGATAGCCACTTCTGAAAGGATCCTTGAGCTTTTGCACATGGATCTATTTGGCCCAGTGACTCCAGCCACTGTAACTAAAAAGGTTTATACTATTGTGGTTGTTGATGACTTTTCCAGGTATACGTGGGTCAGATTGCTAAGGACCAAGGATGAAGTAAAGCTCATCCTTCCAGAGCTGATCCTCATAGAGCAGAATAGCAAAGAGGTCACCGTTAAGAGGATATGATCGGACAATGTGACTGAATTTTGCAATGGCATTCTAATGGATTTTTGCGCCGAAGCTGAAATCGAGCATGAGGAAATCCACTGCTAGGACTCCCCAGTAGAACGGTCTAGCAGAGAGGAGGAATAGGACCTTGAAGGAAGCAGTGCGGTCGATGCTAGCCGACTCTGAGCTGAGTGGAATGTATTGGGGTGAAGCAGTCATGACTGCCTGCTACACTCAAAAAAGGAGTGCAATCAATGGAAGATTTAATAAGACTCCTTATGAAGTGTACAACGGTCATAAGCCTTCTTTGACTCATCTTTGTGCCTTTGGTTCGACATGTTATATTCATAACAATGGGAAGTCAAAGCTTAATACTTTTTCGCCTAAATCTGATGAAGGTGTGTTCCTTGGATATGAACATCCTTCTCACAAAGGCTATAGAGTGTTAAACAAGACGACTAAGTTATGGAGATAACATGCAATGTTATTTTTGATGAGTCTACTCTAGTGCGCAGGATTTTAAGAGAGAAAAAGGTAAAAATAATGAGACTAATGATGTCCTTGGTCAATCTATCGTGAGTCCTTTCAAAAATATGCAGATTGATCTGACTAAGTCAATGAATGATTGTGAATCAACTCAGGCGCATTCAGCAGGTGACCAAATTGCTGAACCGGCCGACGATGCTAATGATCATGCTAAGGCCACCAACCAAATTTACCTTAATGATAATTTGGAGATTCTGGGATCGATCGATGATGAAGATGAAGATATCCCAAATCAAGGACACGATGCTGAAGGAAGATTGGGCGTAGCTGAGAAGATCGCCAAAGAAGATGCTGAGATTCCAGCTGCTGAGATTCGGAATGCTAAAGTTCAGAATGCTGAGATTCCTGTTGTTGAGATGCTGAATGCTGAGGTACAGAATGCTGAACCTCAGGTAATTGCTGAGGAGAATGTTCGAGCAGAGAACAATTCAGCAGGCGATGCTAGCAATGCAACCCCAAAAACTGTAGGATTTGAGTCTACGACCAACAACATGAATTGTTATTTAATTCGCAGGACCGTTCTTAGTTTATCAAGAATAAATTAAATTAAATAATCCATGCCACCCTATTCATGCTTCTACAATAATTAATTGCATAGGGCGGATTCAAGAGAATACCTGATCTTCAATCGTTTGATCTACAGATCTAGATCGGAGGATGAACGATGAAGTTAGATCTGAAGCACAATGGAACCCTTCTTTGATTGTGTTCCTACAGATCTGATCTTCTGATCTGTTCCCTTGCTTCTTGGAAATCTGGTGAGGATTATCTACCAAGTTGAATCAAGAAGCCGGAGGATTTGATCAGAATCCTCCTCCTGATCGCCGATCTCTCTCTCAACCTTGCTCAATATTCTGATTTGAATATCAAAAGCATACTGTGGTGGTTACATCTGATCTAAGACAGAAATCCTTTATATTGTGTTAGGGTTTTGAGAAACCCTAACCCTAATTGGGCTTGAGCAGTGTGTGGTCAGACCAGGGATCAAATGCAAATAATAAAGTGGGCCCTCTTTATTAATTAATCCTTCCTTGTTCAACCCATAACATAATTAATTAATAAAACATTGTTTTAACCTTCACCACGGTAACAATGCTAACTCGCCCCTTTATTACCACGTTATTAGGAACGGGTTGCATTAAACTAACATGATCCACATATTTAAGGTTTTAGACATTCATTAATTAATTTGGTTTATGACAATCAACCACAATTAATTAATTTCTTATTTCCTGATTAATACCACTCACTCCTTTTCACTTATGCTTGAACACATCATTCGGCCTGCAGGACTTAGCATAAAGAACCTGGTTAGTTCATCAGGGAATGTCACCATCCTGAACCGGATATGCTTACCTATACATCCAGCCTAAGCAGACCCCACACAAATTTCCAACACCCAAAGTGCAGGTATAAGTGTACATGTAGGACTCGCCACCATAGCAGATCAAAGTGTGGTCAATCCTTGTGTGCCTCTTATCCTTCAGTAAGGTTTAAGATCATAGGAAGTATATTAGGGATCTGGCTCATTAATATGTCAATGAGAATGGCACATCTCACTGTTGATCCCATCAATATATAAACATGTACCGACAAATCAAGTAGCTAGGATAAGCCCACTTATGAACCGATGTGCCGCAGCTTAAACTAATAGCCTATCCAGGGACTGTTTCAACTGTGATACTGTTTATATCTCGCTAGGTCAAACGAACCATATGATCCTCTGTGATCTCCTACACACCATATGGTCATCCCTATCTACGAGATAAAATGATATTATAGTTCGTTATACGTTCACATTTATCAGATAGCGAGAATTGTTGATGTAACACATAAATAAAGGCTAATATACAAACACTTAATCATTTATGCTTTCTGTATACAATCCCAACCATATCCCACTTATACTCAAAGCATAATACCATTACTTTTACAGAGTATTAAGTGTGTCTATTCAATCTAGCTATTACAAAGTGGGACATAAGATGTCCAGCCTCAGATCTTAAGTCCAAGAGCACGAACGTGTTCCTCATAGATCTTCTGAGGCAAGCCTTTTGTAAATGGATCAGCTAGGTTCCCTTTTGTATCTATCTTCTGGATTTGCACATCGCCTCTTGCTACGATTTCTCGTATGATGTGGTACTTCCTTTCTATGTGTTTTGAAGCCTTGTGAGACCTGGGTTCCTTCGAGTTTGCCACTGCACCAGCATTGTCACAATATATTGTGATTGCTTTAGGCAAACTCGGAACAATATCCAGCTCCAGGAGGAAGTTCCAGAACCATACAACTTCCTTTGAAGCTTCTGAAGCTGCTACATATTCAGCTTCCATGGTAGAGTCCGCGATACATTTCTGTTTCGCACTCCTCCAAGATACAGCTCCTCCTCCCAAGGTAAACACATATCCAGAGGTCGATCTCTTCTCATCTTGATCCGCTTGGAAATCCGAATCTGTGTACCCTACAGGACACAAGTTCTCACACTGATATACAAGACATAAGTCTCGTGTTCTTCTCAGATACTTGAGAATGTGTTTAACCGCATTCCAATGCGCCTGACCGGGATTGGATTGATATCTTGCCGCCATGCCAACAACATAGTAGATATCTGGCCTAGTACAAAACATTACATACATGAGACTTCCCACTGCAGAAGCATATGATACTAAAGACATCTCATTCTTCTCTATCACTATCACAGGACATTGTGACTTTGAAAGACGTATTCCATGACAGTAAGACAGCAAGCCTCTCTTGGAATTTTGCATGCTAAAACGAGCCAACACAGTATCAATGTAAGAGCCCTGAGATAAGCTTAAAATTCTTTTCCTACGATTCCGCAGGATTTTGATCCCAAGGATGTAACCAGCATTTCCCAGATCTTTCATTTGAAACTGCTCGGATAACCAACCTTTTATGCCTGACAACACTTCCACATTGTTTCCGAATAGGAGAAAGTCATTTACATAAAGTGCAAGAAAAACCACGCTTCCACTGACACATAAACAGTACACACAACTCTCGTTTTCGCACTGTGAAAATCCATAGGATTTGATCACATTGTCAAAACGTTTGTTCCATGACCTTGAAGCTTGTTTAAGTCCATATAGTGACTTCTTAAGCTTCGAGACAAGATGCTCTTGATCTTTCTGCACATACCCTTCTGGCTGTTGCATGTAGATGTCACGACCTTCTTCAAGGTACCCGTTCAAGAACGCGGTTTTGACATCAATCTGCCAGATCTCAAGATCCATATGTGCTGCTATGGACATAAGTATTCGAATGGATTTTAACATTGCAACAGGTGAGAAGGTTTCATCATAGTCAATACCTTCCTTCTGACTATAACCTTTTGCCACCAACCTGGCCTTAAATGTCGTTATGTTACCATTCGAATCCTTCTTTCTCTTGTATACCCACTTACTGCCTATGGCTCAAAAACCATCTGGAAGTAAGTATTTCTGGTACACATCCATAGCCGTGATGAATTCAATTTCAGAATCCATGGCTTGACGCCATTGATCGGAATCTTTGTCACTCATAGCTTCATCATACGTCCATGGGTCGGTATCATTTGCACAGGCGGCCGTGCACCTGGTTCCATATCCATTCCAGGTATGCTCAGGTTGCCACGGGGTTCTCCTGATGGATTTGAATTGTTCTCTTCAATTTCTTGAAGTACAATTTTGCTCTTGGTCTCGTGGTTTCTTATGAATTCATCTTCCAGAAATCTTGCGTTGGTACTCACGACTTTCTGATCTTCTGGATCATAAAAGAAACTACCCTTTGTTTGCCTGGGATAGCCCACAAATAGCATTAACTTAGACCTTCCTTCTAACTTATCAGCTTCCTTATTCAGCACGTATGCTGGACAACCCCAAACTTTTATCTTGGACAAAGTGGGCTTATGTCCATTCCAAAGTTCAACAGGAGTTTTAGGAACTGATTCGGAAGGTACTAAGTTAAGTAAGTACGCTGCTATTTCTAGTGCATGTCCCCAAAAGGAAATCGGTAAATTGGCATAGCTCATCATTGATCTTACCATTTCCAACAGAGTTCTGTTTCTTCTCTCTGCTACACCATTCTGCTGAGGAGTGCCAGGTGCAGTCCACTGGGAAGTAATCCCTTGATCTGCCTGATACTAGAGAAACTCATTGCTGAGGTACTCCCCACCACGATCAGATCGCAGTGTCTTTATGGTCTTGTTCAACTTCTTCTCTACCTCAGCCTTGAATTCCTTGACTTTCTCAAGGCATTCAGACTTATAGTGAAGCAGATAAACGCGCCCATATCTAGAGTAGTCATCTATAAAGGTGACAAAGTATCTGTGCCCACCACGGGTTTGTGTTGTCATAGGTCCACACAGATCAGAGTGGATGAGGTCCAACAAGTCATTTGCTCGAGATTCACTTGCCTTAAAAGGCCTGGTCGTCATCTTCCCCTCTATACAAGATTCACAAACTCTATGTGGAACTACTTGGATTGGATCCATAATTCGACAATCAACGAGTTTCTTGATTCTTTTAAGATTGACATGACCGAGTCTCAAGTGCCAAAGATATGTTATATCCTTACTTGAAGAAAATTTTCTTTTCGTTGGTTAGACAAATTATATGCCTCTTTCACTGTCGGTTTGTTTGAACATGTAATAACATAAAGAAAATCTTTCAGTGACCCATGACAGATAACAACGTTATTTCTTATGATAGAAACATCTCTACCAAAAATAGCAGAAAATCCATCATCAAAAAGTTTTGAAACTGAAATCAAGTTTCGCCGAAAAGACGGCACAAACAAAACATCTCTTAGTGTTAAAACATTATTCACAAAACATAAAGTAACATCTCTAATTGCTGTAGCAGAGACTCTAGCAGCATTTCCCATAGAGATGGTAACCTCGCCATCTTCAAGCTCTCTAGTCAGCTCGAACCCGTGCATAGAGTAACAAACATGATCAGTAGCTCCAGTGTCCACTATCCACGAATGGATAGAAACTGATGCTAAACATGTTTTTATGACTAGTGCAGAAGATGACGTACCTTGTCCCCTGGTGACAAACACCGGACAATTTACTTTATAGTGACCTTTCATTTTGCATGCAGAACAGACCTTTCTTTTGTAAATTTTGCCTCCAAATCTTTCTATAGCAACCTCACTAGTCGAAATCTTCATGCTTACATCCTTTACACTCAGAAGTGGAAAGTGATAATCAAGCACAACAGCAGACAATGAGTCATTGATCTGTTGAGTAGCCTCCAAGAAACTGATCACCTGATCCAGAGTGAACACCCTGTCTTCGACTATGGAAGTGAAGTCA
Organism: Plectranthus barbatus; assembly: GCA_026898455.1. Taxonomy (NCBI): domain Eukaryota; kingdom Viridiplantae; phylum Streptophyta; class Magnoliopsida; order Lamiales; family Lamiaceae; genus Plectranthus; species Plectranthus barbatus. The sequence continues at coordinate 101,249 of JAPKLW010000020.1, read as the reverse complement.
TAGTAAGATTCTGGAAGGGAGTCGTATATGACATCAGTGAATAACTGATCATTCATATTTCCACCATTTAAGATATAGAATCTTCTGAGGTGCTCTATGTGCAGCACATGCTCCCTAACATTACCACCCTGTGCCAGCTTACAGTTGACAATTCTCATTATGAACTCGGCACTGGCAGTCTGTCCAAGCCTACCATAAGTCATAATCAAATCTCTCCAAATCTCAACTGCGTCAGTACAATACTGATACTTGAGTTGGAGCTCCTTAATCATGGATGACCTGAGCATTGATAATAACTTATCGTTGCTCGCCATCCATTTTTCAAAGGAGTTCTTAGAGGAATCTGAGGACCCAATGAAAGGTACAGCTGGACGAGGCACAAGTAACACAAATATAGTCTGTGTAGCAAACATGCATCGCTCCATGAGCCATTTCCATTCCAGGAAATTAGAACCCCTCAAGGGATTTTGTGCCAAAATACGAATAATGATAGACATATCTGAAAATGAATAAATAAATAAATTAAGAACATACAACAGAACAATTGAAACAAATTTGCATAGTAACCTTTAGATAAAAACAATACAATTTGTTTCCCCCAATTGCCCGAGCTAATTCACTGCAAGCTGCCCCAGCAGACGTTTACAGCAAACGCTCAACCAGACCAAAATGATCCTTTAATTTCTTAACATGCCAGGTATCTTAAGCAAAAAAAATTAATATTGGAGATCTCAAGACCATGTTCACCTATTCGGAGCAGGGACATCTCAAAAGAGTTATACTCCAGGCAACATCTAAGCCAAAGTAACCACAAGCCTAACTCTGGACATTAAAAGGCGATTCGACATACGTACTAGAGCCATGTGTTCTGCCCTTAACATCCTTTGTTATCCCACTTAGATTAATTATAGATGATTGAAAGTTGTCTCAATGCAAGCTGCCCCAGCAGACGTTTGCTCAGAGGCTCCCACTTCTCATCTTAAAATAAGTGTTTTATCTGGAAACCTCATCACATTGGAACTGGTGAGGGACCTCTAACGCAAGCTACCCAAGCAGACGTTTACGCTTCGAGATGCCCCACTTCCAATGAGAGGTCGTATTTGTGGAGGTCTAATGATTTTGGTTAGAAAAGAACCAAAATCCAGCTTAGTATTTTAATTCTAAAGGTTTCATGCGCACACATTATTTTATGTTGCCATAAATTACGTCAACCCAAAATTCCATCATAAATTAATATGATTCAGTAATTTATAGAGATAATTTAAAACATAAAATAAATCACATAAGACTTGCTCAAAAATAAATTGCAACATGCTTATAAAAGTAAATAATTAAAGCAAATAGGCATGCTTTCCTATTATTTACTAGTGCGCACATAATAAATCACATCATACGAGAAAATAATTAAATAAACAAATAAACATTTCTCGTGGCCTCTCAGATGCGATTACAACTGAAAAATAATAAAATCTATTCTATTACAAAATTTATTTTCATGTATAGATCTTCAAGCTAGGCTCCCACTGTTTAATCTGAATCTGCAACCCATGGGCTGGATTAAATACTGCAACATGGGCCAGGAATTAGGGTTTCAGGCCCAAAAAATGAACCAAACCCTAATTTTCATGAATGCGGGCCGCCTCCGGGCTGAGAAGCCTGATTTTCGGCCCGGGCTGGAAACCCTAGTTCAACACACCAGCCGCCACCTCACCTTGGCCCCGCCGGCGTCGCCTTTTTGGCCGTTCGCGGCCCCACCGTGCGCAAACACTCGTGCAGCCTGCAGTGCCTCCGCGCGCAACCACCTCCATCGCCGTTGCTTGCTCGGTTGGAGTCGACGGCCAGCTCGACATGCCTGACGGGGCACGTCGCTCGTAGGAGGAAGACGAGCGCGCCCCAGTCATAGGGTAAAACCCTACCGCTGCTACTCGTCGCAGACCGCCGTCGCCGGTCGCTCTCCGGCATCGCGCAGCAGCAGTAGGCGTAGCAGCCGTCGCTGCTCGCCAGACGCACGCAGCAGGAGAGTGATGGGCACGGCCCAGCCACAGGGAGAAGCCCCTGCCACCGCGACCCATACCTGCTGCCCCTGGCCGCCGCCCGCGCGGCCGTTCGCTGCAGTGGTCGCCGCCGGCGAGTGTGGTGGGTGAGGGGTTGAACCCTAATCCATGTGCCTTCTTAGTTCTTCGTTCTTCACTTCTCGTTCTTTCTCCGGATTTAATTTTACAGATTTTAAAATGAAATACAATACAAAAATAGATCTAAATCTATTACAATGGGTTTCCCTATCAAATCTAACCACGAATTTTCTCGTGGTAAAAACAAATCCAAAACGAGAAGGCCACGAGAACAAAACCATTCACAACAATTCAAATCCATCCATGAACATACATATTCATTTAATTAAATTTATTAAGGACAGAGCCTAAGAACTGGAACCTGACTCTGTTACCAATTGTAGGGTTCGAGTCTACGGCCAACAACATGAGTTGTTATTTAATTCGCAGGACCGTTCTTAGGTTATCAAGAATAAATTCAATTAAATAAAACATGCCACCCTATTCATTCTTCTACAATAATTAATTGCATAGGGTGGATTTAAGAGAATACCTGATCTTCAATCGTTTGATCTACAGATCTAGATCGGAGGATGAACGATGAAGTTAGATCTGAAGCGGAATGGAACCTTTCTTTGATTGTGTTCCTACAGATCTGATCTTCTGATCTGTTCCCTTGCTCCTTGGAAATCTGGTGAGGATTATCTACCAAGTTGAATTAAGAAGCCGGAGGATTTGATCAGAAAAATCCTCCTCCTGATCATCGATCTCTCTCTCAACCTTGCTCAATATTCTGATTTGAATATCAAAAGTATAATGTGGTGGTTACATCTAATCTAAGAGAGAAATCCTTTATATTAATTAATCCTTCCTTGTTCAACCCAGAACATAATTAATTAATAAAACATTATTTTAACCTTCACCACGGTAACAATGCTGACTCGCCCCTTTATTACCACGTTATTAGGAACGGGTTGCATTAAACTAACATGATCCACATATTTAAGGTTTTAGACATTCATTAATTGATTTGGTTTATGACAATCAACCATAATTAATTAATTTCTTATTTCCTGATTAATAACACTCACTCCTTTTCTCTTATGCTTGAACACATCATTCAGCCTGCAGGACTTAGCATAAAGAACCTTGTTAGTTCATCAGGGAATGTCACCATCCTGAAACGGATATGCTTACCTATACATCCAGACAAAGAAGACCCCACACAAATTGCCAACACCCAAAGTGCAGGTATAAGAGTACATGTAGGACTCGCCACCATAGCAGATCAAAGTGTGGTCAACCCATGTGTGCCCCTTATCCTTCAGTAAGGTTTAAGATCATAGGAAGTATATTAGGGATCTGGCTCATTCATATGTCAATGAGAATGGCACATCCCACTCTTGATCCCATCAATACATAAACATGTACCGACACATCATGTAGCTAGGATAAGCCCACTTATGAACCGATGTGCCGCAGCTTAAACCAACAGCCTATCCAGGGACTGTTTCAGCTGTGATACTGTTTATTTCTCGCTAGGTCAAACAAAACATATGATCCTCTGTGATCTCCTACACACCATATGGTCATCCCTATCTACGAGATAAAAGGATATTATAGTTCGTTATATGTTCACATTTATCAGATAGCGAGAATTGTTGATGTAACACATAAATGAAGGCCAGTATACAAACACTTAATCATTTATGCTTTTTGTATACAATCCCAACACAACTAGCAATCCAAGACCGAGATGGCTACGTGATTAACCCCTAGATGTTGTTATTGATGACGTCAATGATCCAATCAGGACGAGACAAGGAAATGCGATGCTAGCATGTTACATATCGCATGAAGAGCCTACAAAGATTGAAAATGCTCTTTAATCCTGAGATTGGGTGAATGCTATGCAAGAGGAGCTAGCAGAGTTCACGCGCAGTCATATCTGGGATCTAGTAGACAGAACCGAGCATCAAAGTGTTATTGAAACAAAGTGGGTGTTCAAGAACAAGAAAGATGAATCTGGAACGGTCATCCGAAATAAAGCGTGTCTAGTAGCCAAATGATACAGACAATGCGAGGGAATTGATTATGATGAAACCTTTGCTCCGGTAGCCCGACTGGAAGCAATAAGGTTATTCCTCGCATATGCTGCCCATAATGAGTTTTCAGTCCTGCAGATGGATGTGAGAAGTGCCTGTGTTAATGGTGAGCTCAAAGAAGAAGTGTATGTTGAGCAACCATCGGGCTTCGAACAGGGAAACCAAGTTTACAGGCTCAGGAAAGCCCTATATGGTTTGAAGCAGGCACCAAGGGCTTGGTATGGAATTTTTTCTAAGTTTGGAGGGTGCAAGATTGATCGAAAGAGCACGAGTGGCACCTGCCAATTCCTTGGACACAAGCTAATAAGTTGGTTAAGCAAAAAGCAGCACTCTGTGGCGACGTCTACAACCGAAGTAGAATATATAGCAGCCGCTACTTGTTGTGCGCAAGTGTTGTGGATTCGGCAGCAACTCCAAGATTATGACATTCCTCCGGAATGTGTGCCAATCTACTGCAATGGCAGTGCTAGGTGCATTACAAAGAATCCTGTTCATCATTCTAGGACGAATTATATTGACATTCCACATCACTTCATAAGAGATCATCAAGAGCCGAAAGATATCGACGTTCAATACATATGCACAGAAGATCAGCTTGCTGATATCTTCACTAAGTCGCTTGCTGAGGCCAGATTTAAAGAATTATGTCAGAAGTTAGGCCTCATGGAGTTAGAAAAGGATGGGGATGAATGAGTTCATATTTCATTCTTTCTGGAATTCTGGTTTCCGAGGACTACTTGGATTCCTGGTTATTTTCCGAATGATCTCCATCTTCTCAAGGAGAAAAACGTATCCTAGCTTACTTTTTTTAAGTGCTAAATTTTTGTTGCTGGAGATATGGCTGCTAAGCAATGTGGATGCTGAGTCCAAGCTCTCAGCAGATCCTAAGTAGTGTGAGATCACACTATGTAATATGCAACAAGTGTTTCGGTGCAGAGGAATGCTGAGTCCAAGCTCTCAGCAGTCCCTAAGGAGTGTAATATTATAACAAGTGGATCAGACGTTTGCTAGAGAGTGAATGCTAAGTCCAAGGTCTCAGTATTTTGTCAGAATGCTACGTTATAATATTCAGCTAGTAACTATAAGTGGGACAAACGAGTGCTAAAGATTGATTGCTGAGTCTGTGCCGTCAGCACTCAATATATGGATGCTAGGATTTTAATGCTTATTCCAAGCTCTCAGCAGCTTATGTACTTGCTAAGGATCCCAATGCTAGCAGATTGCTGAGTCCAAGCTCTCAGCAATCTTAGAAAGTCAAAGCGCGAGCTTTTTGAATTTCAAATCCACTAACTGTATGTGACATGATGCATTTAATGCGTGCAACTGGCTGCAACAAACCAAGAGTCGACACGTCACAAGTACTCAAGTTCATAGGGGCGTGGGATGACATAAGAACCATCTCAGATTCTCTGAACTGTCAATTGGAGTTGAAGAGGCGCTACCCCAACCGTCAGATCTAACACTCAGAAGGTATATTAATCGCACTACGTCAAATTTGCAAACCTTCTGAACTTTAAATCCTTGAATCCCTAACTTCATTCTCTCAAAAGAAAACCTCTTTCAAAAAATTATCCCGAATCTCTCTCAAAATGACTACCAACCCTGAATCCCCCGCACAATCCCGTATGTCGGATTCATCTACTGAATCCCCCACTCCTTCCCAAGCTTCTATTGTTGTTGCACCCCTTCATGAACGACATTTGCCTGAGTTATTGAGATTGTTGAGAAAGAGGATGTAGAAGAAGAGATCCCATATGCGCAGCTGGTTACACTCGCAAGAAAGAAGGAGCAGTCAGACCTTACAAATTCTCAGAGGAGGGCTGCTCAGATTATGAAGGATCGCATCCTCTATACGCCACTTGCCGCTTCTCAACTTCCAATTTGGGTGATGGACACCCTTGCAAAGGAACAGGTCATCGAGTATTTGTCTGTTGAACCGTTAAGGTTTCACCCTCACATTGTTTCTGAATTTTACACGAGGGCGGTTATAGCAGAGGAGAATCAGAAGTCTTTTAAAACCTCTGTTTTTGGCACGATCATCAAGGTGAGTGCCAAGGTGCTTGCAAAGAAGTTCGAACTTCGCAACTCCGGAGAGCGAGTCGCAAGTTACAAAGTTAATGACATAGAAGGAATGAAGGCTCGCTGGCATTTATCGAAGAAGCCTGACTTGAGCAAGGACATTCCATGGAAGGTAGCCACACCGATTAATCAATTTCAGGATGAGTATCGAGTTCTGGCCAAACTTGTGATTAAAATGCTCCAATGTGATGCAGGCTCATATTCAGAACTATTTGCGAAGAAATATGCCGTGGTGATGGCATTGGTTGATGGGGTTAAAGGCAACTGGGCAGAGTTTTTCTTTGAGCGGTGGTTGGATCACGCTAAGAAAAACTTGAAGATCAAGAAGGAGGGGATGTTCACATCGAATGTGAATTTTGGGCTAAAGATCAGCAAATTCATCGAGATGTATTTCCACAAGTCGAAGCTCAACAGGGGCGAGTCACTTTTGCCTGCAGACTTTATTCTGCAGACAAGAAAGAAGCCAGCTCCCGCCGACCTTTCTTGCCCGCTCATGCTGAAGGGGAAATCCAACGTAGACCCCGATATCCCTACCTCTCCTGATAACGTTCATCCAACAGAGTTAGCAGTCCAGCAATTGGAGCAAGCAGTCCCCATGACTGCTGAAGAGATTCCTGTTGCCAGGAAGGTTGCGGAGACGGAGAGATGTTTTCAAGATCTCGCTGACATCGAGAAGCTCAGAGATCTTCCTGCAGAGAAGATAGAAGAAATTCTTGCTAAGAAACAAGAAGAGCAACCTGCTCAGATATTGGGTCAGCTTGCTGCTGAGATTCCCAAAATGAAGAGAACAGACGCTGCTTTTCCTGAAAAGAAGAAGCAAACATGAAAAAGGCTTGTCAAAATCGCTGAGAAAGAAGCCACTGAGAAAGAAGCTTCTAAGAAAGCTCCTGCTGCTACAGAACCTGAAAGTGAGTCTCTCTCCGGTCAACCACTCTCCGAAAGATTGAAAGCTATAAGGAAGAACAACAGGAAGAGGAAGTTGAACAGACAGGTGCAAGAGAGGAAGAGGTACAAGAAAGAAATGGAAATGATCACTATTGAAGCAAGAGATAGAAATTTTTAACAAATCAAGGCCGCTGCTGACGAGCTAGTAGCGAAGAAGGCTGCTGATGAGCTAGCAGCAAAGGAAGCTGCTATGTTGCTAGAGCGTGCAGCTCAAGAGGCTACTGTGCTAGCAGCAGAGCATGAAGCTCAGGAGGCTGCTAAGCGCAAAGGGAAACAAGTCGTTCAGGTTCCCACCACCACTCCTTTACCAGAGCACGATGCCTTGTCCGACAAGGACTTACACACATTGTTGGAGGCAGGAGTATTCGATGCTCCTGCGCATCTTGAAGGCCAGGGAAGCCTTGTCATTAGGGAGCTTGCTGCTGAGCAAGGCGTTAGCAGCAGTGCTCCACCTGAGGGACGTCAGGATATGAATGTTGGGACTTTCGGATCAGGACAAAATGCTGAGGAAAATGCTAGCATTTTATAGAATGCTGAGAAGAGGGCCAGCAGTGGAGGAGCTGAGGGTCCGAATGCTGAAGCAAGGCCTAGCACGGATATTCCCTCATCTGCTGAGGTGATGCAGGACGACGAACAAAATGATCAAGGCTTTTTAGCCTCATGTTATTCGGATCTTGATTCTGATGGAGAATCTAAAAATGTTTATGATGCCAAATTTCTCAGGAAGATTCTGACTGGCACCAACGAGACGCTGCGAGTTCCTTTCAAAGGACTCCCAGAGCGCAAATTCAAGATAAGGCGTATAGCACAATTGTGTGCTCCTGTATTTTTCGAGGAAGAGGTAAACATTGACCTTTTTCCTATGATCTTTGAGATAGAAGAATTTGTTTTGGCTGAGATAGAGCGAGATATTGCCAACATTTTCTATGTTGAATTGGATGAGACGACCAAGGAAGCGAAGTTGTTGAGCACTGAGTTTAGGCGGTGGAAAATGTTTGATTATATCATGCATCAACTCTGCTTTGTGGAGAGGATGCTGGTAATCACCACTAAGGGCCTCAACTTCTGGAGAAAGGAAGAAAAATGGGCAAACGACTTGATCGCCTGGGACCAAGCAATTCTCTGATAAGCAAGTCCTAACAATACTTCAAGCTATACGCGTTCACCGGATGTTTTCTACTTCTCAATCTCTGCCGAAGTCAAGCTTTGCTCCACATGGTCATTCTAATGCTCGTATTGAGCTGCCTAACCGCTAGGCCAGAGCCGCAACCGAATTTAGACAGTGTCAGGCCGAGTATGAAGCTCAGAAGAAGGAGAGACTGATGGCCAGGATGGCTGCTGCTAGATAGCAGGAGGAGCTAGAAAAGAACCAGAGCCGTTAGCTGACCTGAGCGGAGGAGATGCTTGCACTTTTCTTGGGAGATGACATCTCAGAAGTGGCTAGAGTTACACGAGCGGTTGAAATAGTAGAAGTAAAGGCAGCCCAAATTGTAAGGCCATGGAGGAGGCATGGAAGATAGAGGAAGACGAGTGCATGGCAGAAGAGGCTCAGTACTTGGCAGCACAAATTGAAGAAGCAAACACTGCAGAACTTGCTGAGGCCATGGAGAAAGCCTGGAACATGGAGGAGTCCGAGCGCATACACGAAGAAGCTATGTACATGGTGGCCCAAGGTGAAGTTGATATTCCAATGGAAGAAGCTGAGTCTGTTACAGGAGGAGAATTGGTGCTAGCAACTTGTTCCTTGGATGCCCTGCCTATAAGTTCTGTAAGATCAAATGACTTCCACTACTGTGTTCATGCTGTTGTTCAATCTGCGCTTCAACATGCCCTATCTACCACCATTCCCATAGCCATTGCTGAAAAAGTGGCTATGGAGGTTGTTGAAGTAAGGAGAGAAGTGGAGGATGTGTGAAGTGTAGTGTCTGAAGTTCGAGGAGAATTAGCAGAGGTGAAAGGAGATGTTGCTGGAGTCAAGATAGATATGGCAGTGATGAAAGAAGAAGTAGCTGATTCTCAGCAGAAGCTTGTGCAAAGTATTCAATCCTTTTCTTCTACCTTTTTGGCTGCAATCAAAGAGGGGGAAGAAAAGAGAATTGTTGAAGCTGAGAAGAGGAAGCAAGATGAAGATGAAATAGCTGCAAAATATTCCCTGATTCATGTTGTAAATCTCCATTTAGGATCAAATTGTAAAAATTTTGTTGAATCAAAGCTTAGTTAGTTTGGTCGATCATTGATGAATTCTAGATAGTCTAGCAACTCTGTGTAAAGTCCTGTTTAGGAAATATTTCGAGTTGTAATAGATTAAAAGTGCTTGCGGAAGACTGCTGAAGGATTCAACAGTTGAAATGAAGACTTCGGATATTCTGGATGCTAGGAATGTTCTCAGCAGTCAAGCAGATTGCTAGAGAAGTCAGCAGACATAAATGGTTGCTAAGGAGATAGCAATCAAGTGCTGAGAAGAAAAGACTGCTAGGAGTATTTACTCAACAGTCGGAAGAAAAGAGTTAGCAGAATGCTGAAGGAGTCAGCATTCACTATTCACTCAGAAGATTGCTAGAAGTAATAGCAATAAGGAATCAAGACCAAGTGCTGAAAGCAGATTGCAAGAAGAGCTCAGCAGTCAAAGGTCGAAGTACTTAGTGTTGGAATTTTATACATAAAAGCATTATGATTGGTATATTAGGAAACGTTATGTTTGATATACTGGTAATCATTAATGACTTGCAATAAACAACTCCTGTCTGAATTAACAATCATACGATGCAAACAAACACATCCAGTTATCTCGACGATAGGAAGATCATACGGTGTGTAAGAGATCACAGAAGATCGTATAGATCGTTCGACCTAGCGAGATATAAATAGTTATCACAACTGAAAAATAGTTTCTGGTTTGGCTATCGGTTTAGGCTGCGACACACAAGTCCATAAGTGGTTTATCTTGACTGCTTTGTGTGACCGGTACATCTCAATGTATTGATAAGATCAACAGTGAGATGAACCATTCTACTTGACATATGAATGAGTAAAGATCTCGGTAACTTGGTCGGATCTAAAGTCTATTGAAAGCTGAGGGGCACACATGGGTTGACTGTCACTTTGACTTGCTATGGTGGAGAGTCTTACATGTACTCGTATATCTGCATCTTGGGTGATGGCAGCTTGTGTGGGCTTTCCTCAGGCTGGATTTAGATAACCATATCCGTTTCAAGATGGTGACATTCCCTTAGAAGCTCACGAGGTTGGTTATGCTAAGTCCTGCAGGCTGAATCATTGATTCAAGCGTAAGCGATAAGGGTTGAATGGTACTACTCAGGAATAATAAGAGATTAATTAGTTACAGCTAATTGTCATATGCTGAATTAATTAATGAATGTCTGAAACCTTAAGTATGGGCATTAACCAAGTCAATGCAACCCGTTCCTAATAACGTGGTAATAAAGGGGTAGGTCAACATTAATTCTTTGGTGGCATGAATTAATGTTTATTATTAATTAATTATGTTCTGGGTTTAACATGGAATTAATTAATAGGAGGCCCACTTTATTATTTGTATTTGATCCCTGGTCTGGCCCAACAATGCTCAGAGCCCATTAGGGTTTTTTATTAAACCCTAATAGCCCATTCTCCAGATCTATATAAATAGATAAATCTCTCATTTTCCCACATAAGTTTGAAGTTTTAAATCAGAAACCCTAGAGAGATTGAGAGAGATCGGGCGACTGTAGATCTGGTAGCGTATCCTCACCAGATTTCCGGATCGAGCAAGGGAACAGATCAGAAGATCAGATCTGTAGGAACACCATTGCTTTGATCGATTCCAGATCCAGATCTACACCATCATAGATCTAGATCTGTAGATCAGTTTTTGGAGTCTCAGGTATTCCTTTGAATCTACGAATTAAATTAAATAGGAGCATGCATAGGGCATTTACTGTTTGTCATGATATTTATTTTGGTATCCATAAATCGAATCCAGAGTTATAATAAATGGCGATTCATGTCGCCTATTGTAGACTTAGTTCCTACAATTGGTATCAGAGCGAGGTTCGTATTTAATGGCTCGGTCGGAAAACAAATTTGACAAACAGTTTATGCATGTTATTTAATTTATCGTGGATGAATTAAACTATCATGGATGTTTTGTTTTCGTGGCCCCTCTGTCTATTTTGGTTTTTGGTTTTAAATCGCGAGAAAAACCGCGATTAGATTGATAGGAAAAATCATGTAATAGACTAGATCTATTTGTTTGTATTTTTTGTTCAATCTGTAACCGGAGAAAAAGAGAGAGAACAAGAACAAGGCAGCAACTGTTTTACGATGACTGGGGACAAGCAGCAGCCGCGCGCCAGCGTTGCACGGCGGTGGCCGGCGGTGGCGCCCATCGGCCTGCCAGGAAGTGGCCGTGCGCAGGAGGCGCACGGCGGTTCTCTGCGCGCGGCAGTCGTCCTCCTTGCAGCAGCAGCCCGCAGCCCGTCTCTTCTTCCTAGCGCGTGCAGTGGCGCCAGGTCCGGCCGGCGCGGGTCTCTGTGGGCGAGCAAGGCCGTGCGCAGGCGTGCACGGCGGTGGGAGATGGCGTTCGAGTGGTGCTGCTGGCCGTAGAATGTGTGGCGACTTGCAACTGCAGTAGAAGTCGCGAATCGCGACAGCAGCAGGGCAGGCGTGTGCAGCCGCGATTGGCGGTGACTCTCCAGCCGGTGGTGTCGCGTGGGTCCGGCAGTCGACGTGGGCGGCGGGTCTGTGGTGCAGGTTGTTGGCGGCGGCGGTGGCTGGAAAAACAGGTGGCGGCGGCGGTTTTTGGTGCAGCAAGGGTGGCGGTTGTAACCCTAGCTGCTGCTAGGGTTTGCTGCTAGGGTTTCTGGGCACGGGCTTGGCGGCCCGGTTCGCTGAAACTAGGGTTTCTGCTGAAATTAGGGTTTTACAACCTAATGGGCCTGAAACCCTTATTTCTGTCCCAAACTGCAGTATTTTTCCAAGCCAAAAATTGCAGATTTCGAGTTAAAGAGTGGGAGCCCATTTGAAGATTTGTATTAAATCAAATCATTGTAATAGATAGATTTAATTTTATTTCCCATGTAATTGCATCAAGGGGCCACGAGAAATTTTATTTGTTTATTTAATTTATTTCTCGTATGATGTGATTTATTATGTGCGCACTAGTAAATAATAGGAAAGCAAGCTACTGCTTTTATTATTTAATTTTAAAGCATGTTGTAGATAATAGAGAAGCATGTTACTGCTTTATTATTTACTGTTCAAAGCATGCTTTATGTGATTTATTTTATGTATTAAATTATTTCTATTAATTCTGGAAATATGTTGGGAAATATGATGGAATTTTAGATGTGAAATAATTTATGGATCATAAAATAATCTGTGCGCATAAGAACCTTTTGAAAGAAAAAGACTAAGCAAGATTTTTTAATTAAAATCAACAAGACCTCCACCATGCTTAAGTATGGGCATTTTTATTATTAATTAATTATGTTCTGGGTTTAACATGGAATTAATTAATAGGAGGCCCACTTTATTATTTGCATTTGATCCCTGGTCTGGCCCAACAATGCTCAGAGCCCATTAGGGTTTTTTATTAAACCCTAATAGCCCATTCTCCAGATCTATAAAAATAGATAAATCTCTCATTTTCCGACATAAGTTTGAAGTTTTAAATCAGATACCCTAGAGAGATTGAGAGAGAGCGGGCGACTGTAGATCTGGTAGCGTATCCTCACCAGATTTCCGGATCGAGCAAGGGAACAGATCAGAAGATCAGATCTGTAGGAACACCATTGCTTTGATCGATTCCAGATCCAGATCTACACCATCATCATTGCCATCATCGATCTAGATCTGTAGATCAGTTTTTGGAGTCTCAGGTATTCCTTTGAATCTACGAATTAAATTAAATAGGAGCATGCATAGGGCATTTACTGTTTGTCATGATATTTATTTTGGTATACATAAATCGAATCCAGAGTTATAATAAATGGCGATTCATGTTGCCTATTGTAGACTCAGTTCCTACAATTGGTATCAGAGCGAGGTTCGTATTTAATGGCTCTGTCGGAAAATAAATTTGACAAACAGTTTATGCATGTTATTTAATTTATCGTGGATGAATTAAACTATCATGGATGTTTTGTTCTCGTGGCCCCTCTGTCTATTTTGGTTTTTGGTTTTAAATCGCGAGAAAAATCGTGATTAGATTGATAGGAAAAATCATGTAATAGACTAGATCTATTTGTTTGTATTTTTGTTCAATCTGTAACCGGAGAAAAAGAGAGAGAACAAGAACAAGGCAGCAACTGTTTTCTGATGACTGGGGACAAGCAGCAGCCGCGCGCCAGCGTTGCGCGGCGGTGGCCGGCGGTGGCGCCCATCGGCCTGCCAGGCAGTGGCCGTGCGCAGGAGGCGCGCGGCGGTTCTCTGCGCGCGGCAGTCGTCCTCCTTGCAGCAGCAGCCAGCAGCCCGTCTATTCTTCCTTGCGCGTGCAGTGGCGCCGGGTCCGGCCGGTGCGGGTCTCTGTGGGCGAGCAAGGCCATGCGCAGGCGTGCACGGCGGTGGTAGATGGCGTTCGAGTGGTGCTGCTGGCCGTAGAATGTGTGGCAACCTGCAACTGCAGTAGAAGTCGCGAATCGCGACAGCAGCAGGGCAGGCGTGTGCAGCCGCGATCGGCGGTGACTCTCCAGCCGGTGGTGTCGCGTGGGTCCGGCAGTCGACGTGGGCGGCGGGTCTGTGGTGCAGGTTGTTGGCGGCGGCGGTGGCTGTAGCAGCGGCGGCGGTGGCTGGAAAAACAGGTGGCGGCGGCGGTTTTTGGTGCAGCAAGGGTGGCGGTTGTAACCCTAGCTGCTGCTAGGGTTTGCTGCTAGGGTTTCTGGGCACGGGCTTGGCGGCCCGGTTCGCTGAAACTAGGGTTTCTGCTAAAATTAGGGTTTTACAACCTAATGGGCCTGAAACCCTTAAATCTGGCCCAAACTGCTGTATTTTTCCTAGCTAAAAATTGCAGATTTCAAGTTAAAGAGTGGGAGCCCATTTGAAGATTTTTATTAAATCAAATCATTGTAATAGATAGATTTAATTTTATTTCCCATGTAATTGCATCAAGGGGCCACGAGAAATTTTATTTGTTTATTTAATTTATTTCTCGTATGATGTGATTTATTATGTGCGCACTAGTAAATAATAGGAAAGCAAGCTACTGCTTTTATTATTTAATTTTAAAGCATGTTGTAGATAATAGAGAAGCATGTTACTGCTTTATTATTTACTGTTCAAAGCATGCTTTATGTGATTTATTTTATGTATTAAATTATTTCTATAAATTCCGGAAATATGTTGGGAAATATGATGGAATTTTAGATGTGAAATAATTTATGGATCATAAAATAATCTGTGCGCATAAGAACCTTTTGAAAGAAAAAGACTAAGCAAGATTTTTTAATTAAAATCAACAAGACCTCCACCATGCTTAAGTATGTGCATTTTTATTATTAATTAATTATGTTCTGGGTTTAACATTGAATTAATTAATAGGAGACCCACTTTATTAATTGCATTTGATCCCTGGTCTGGCCCAACAATGCTCAGAGCCCATTAGGGTTTTTTATTAAACCCTAATAGCCCATTCTCCAGATCTATATAAATAGATAAATCTCTCATTTTTCCACATAAGTTTGAAGTTTTAAATCAGAAACCCTAGAGAGATTGAGAGAGAGCGGGCGACTGTAGATCTGGTAGCGTATCCTCACCAGATTTCCGGATCGAGCAAGGGAACAGATCAAAAGATCAGATCTGTAGGAACACCATTGCTTTGATCGATTCCAGATCCAGATCTACACCATCATAGATCTAGATCTGTAGATCAGTTTTTGGAGTCTCAGGTATTCCTTTGAATCTACGAATTAAATTAAATAGGAGCATGCATAGGGCATTTGCTGTTTGTCATGATATTTATTTAGGTATCCATAAATCGAATCCAGAGTTATAATAAATGGCGATTCATGTCGCCTATTGTAGACTCAGTTCCTACAATTGGTATCAGAGCGAGGTTCGTATTTAATGGCTCTGTCGGAAAATAAATTTGACAAACAGTTTATGTATGTTATTTAATTTATCGTGGATGAATTAAACTATCATGGATGTTTTGTTCTCGTGGCCCCTCTGTCTATTTTGGTTTTTGGTTTTAAATTGCGAGAAAAACCGCGATTAGATTGATAGGAAAAATCACGTAATAGACTAGATCTATTTGTTTGTATTTTTGTTCAATCTGTAACCGGAGAAAAAGAGAGAGAATAAGAACAAGGCAGCAACTATTTTTCGATGACTGGGGACAAGCAGCAGCCGCGCGCCAGCGTTGCGCGGCGGTGGCCGGCGGTGGCGCCCATCGGCCTGCCAGGCAGTGGCCGTGCGCAGGAGGCGCGCAGCGGTTCTCTGCGCACGGCAGTCATCCTCCTCGCAGCAGCAGCCCGCAGCCCGTCTCTTCTTCCTTGCGCGTGCAGTGGTGCCGGGTTCGGCCGGTGCGGGACTCTGTGGGCGAGCAAGGCCGTGCGCAGGCGTGCACGGCGGTGGGAGATGGCGTTCGAGTGGTGCTGCAGGCCGTAGAATGTGTGGCGACCTCCAACTGCAGTAGAAGTCGCGAATCGCGACAGCAGCAGGGCAGGCGTGCGCAGCCGCGATCGGCGGTAACTCTCCAGCCGATGGTGTCGCGTGGGTCCGACAGTCGACGTGGGCGGCGGGTCTGTGGTGCAGGTTGTTGGCGGCGGCGGTGGCTGTAGCAGCGGCGGCGGTGGCTGTAGCAGCGGCAGCGGTGGCTGGAAAAACAGGTGGCGGCGGCGGTTTTTGGTGCAGCATGGGTGGCGGTTGTAACCCTAGCTGCTGCTAGGGTTTCTGGGCACGGGCTTGGCGGCCCGGTTCGCTGAAACTAGGGTTTCTGCTGAAATTAGGGTTTTACAACCTAATGGGCCTGAAACCCTTATTTCTGGCCCAAACTGCTGTATTTTTCCAAGCCAAAAATTGCAGATTTCAAGTTAAAGAGTGGGAGCCCATTTGAAGATTTGTATTAAATCAAATCATTGTAATAGATTGATTTAATTTTATTTCCCATGTAATTGCATCAAGGGGCCACGAGAAATTTTATTTGTTTATTTAATTTATTTCTCGTATGATGTGATTTATTATGTGCGCACTAGTAAATAATAGGAAAGCATGCTACTGCTTTTATTATTTAATTTTAAAGCATGTTGTAGATAATAGAGAAGCATGTTACTGCTTTATTATTTACTGTTCAAAGCATGCTTTATGTGATTTATTTTATGTATTAAATTATTTCTATAAATTCCGGAATTATGTTGGGAAATATGATGGAATTTTAGATGTGAAATAATTTATGGATCATAATATAATCTGTGCGCATAAGAACCTTTTGAAAGAAAAAGACTAAGCAAGATTTTTTAATTAAAATCAACAAGACCTCCACAATGCGGTCTCTTATTAGAAGTGGGCAGTGAAGTGAGTAGACGTCTACACGACCGTAGCCTGCTTGCTTTATTTGTTCATAAGTTCTAATAGATGAGATTTCTAAATAAAACATTTAAACATTTGAGAAGTGGACAGTGAAGTGAGTAGACGTCTACACGACCGTAGCCTGCTTACTTTATTTGTTCATAAGTTCTCTAGAATTGTTTTAAATGAGATAACAAAGGTCGTAAGAGGCATGCATCATGGGTCTAGTACGTATGACAAATCGTCCTTTTAACTTCCGGAGTTAGAATTGTGGTCAAATGTTAGATGTTGCCTGAGTACTAACTCATGAATGATGTCCCTGCTCAGATAGGTTGAACATGGTCTTAGTTTTATCTCCGATTATTAATTTCATTTGCTGGCGAATACCTGACATGGATTGAAATTAAAGACTAGAACTTCAAAGAGCAGTCTGGTTAGGTGGTCTGTTGTAAATGTCTTCGAAAGGAGCTTGCAGTAGATGCACCTAGGCAATCGGGGGAAACAATTGTATTGGTTTATCAAAAGGTTACAATGCATATTTGTTTCAATGTTCTGCATGTATTTACTTACTTTAATCAATTATTGTTTTCAGATATGTCTATGAGTAATGTCATAAATATCTTGGCATAAAATCAATTAACTGGTCCGAATTTCCTGGAATGGAAGTGCAACTTGGATTATATCCTAGTTGCAGAGGAACATCAATATGTTCTTAACACTCCGTGTCCAGCTGTCCCTACTGCTGAGTCAACTGATGTGGAGTGGAACCTCTATGACAAGTGGGTCAAGTCTAATAATGTAGTCAAGTGCTACATGATGACCACTATGTCTAAGGTGCTCCAGCAACAACATAAGCACTATGACAAAGCAACTGAGATTATGGATAGTCTCATAGTTACTTATGGGCAGTCGGATAGAGCTGTCAGATTTAAACTTATGAGGGAAATCGTGAGTTGTAAAATGACTGATGGTAGCTCAGTGAGGGAGCACGTTGTTTCCATGACTCATCTCATGGATGAACTGACGTTGCATGGAGGAGGTATTGACGGGGAAGCCTAGGTCGATATCATACTCAACTTACTTCCGAAGTCTTTTGAGAACTTTATGCTGAATGTTGTCATGAGTAAAAAGGAGTACACTCTCAATGAGTTACTTAGTGACCTCATGGCGGCTGAATCAGTCATGCAACCTAAAAAGGCAGTCTTGGTTTCTTCCGGTAGTTGCCCTGCTTCATCGGAAGGTGTTAAAGGGGTGATTGGAAAGAAATTCAAGAAGACAGTATTTGGAAGCAAAAGTTCTGGGAAAAAGAAGACTCTGACACCGGGGAAGAAGGGCAAGTGTTTTCGTTGTGGCAAAACTGGTCACTGGATGAAGGATTGTCTGACAAAGCGGGTTGGACAAGGTACGTCATTAGCACTTGTAACGGAAACATGTTTAGCATCTGTTTCTACCCATTCGTGGGTAGTGGATACTGGAGCTACTGATCATGTTTGTTACACTTTGCAGGGATTCAGGTCGACAAGGCAGCTGAATGATGACGAGGTGACGATCTCCATGGGTAATGCTGCTCGTGTGTCTGCAGTAGCAGTTGGAGATGTTACATTATGCTTTCAAGACAATGTTTTGATTTTAAGAGATGTTTTGTGTGTGCCGGATTTTCGGCGGAACCTTATTTCTGTTTCCTGTTTAATAAATGATGGATTTTCAGTTATTTTTTATAGTCATGTTACTATCAATGGCAATAACGGTGTTATCTGTCGTGGGATACAGAAAGACTCTCTTTATATCATAACTTGTTTGCATAAATCTTCCGTGAATGCTGCATATAACTCATTTAATCATAAGAAGAGAAAGTTTTCATCTTCTGATGAGGATCTTACATATCTATGGCATCTAAGACTAGGTCACATCAATCTAAAGAGGATCAAGAGACTCGTGGATGATGGAACGTTGGATTCAATCCAGGTAGTTCCACATCGAGTTTGTGAATCCTGTATAGAGAGAAAGATGACGACCAGGCCTTTCAAGGCAAGTCAGTCTCGATCAAGTGATGTGTTGGAACTGATCCACTCTGATTTATATGGACCTATGTCCACGCAAGCTCATGGAGGATTTAAGTATTTCGTCAATTTTATTGACGATTACTCGAGATATGGGTATGTTTACTTACTTCACTATAAGTCTGAATGCTTTAAGAAATTCAAGGAATTCAAGGCGGATGTAGAGAAGAAGTTAAACAAGACCATTAAGTCATTACGATCTGATCGTGGTGGTGAGTATCTCAGTGACGAGTTCTTGCAGTTTTTATCGGAGCATGGGATTACATCCCAATGGACCGCACCAGGCACTCCTCAGCAGAATGGTGTGGCAGAAAGATGAAATGGGACTCTTCTTGAAATGGTTAGATCTATGATGAGTTATGTGAACTTGCCTGTTTCGTTTTGGGGCCACGTGTTACTAACAGCGGCGTATTTGCTGAACCTGGTACCTTCTAAGTCAGTTCCTAAAACACCCTCGGAACTCTGGCGTGGGCGAAAGCCCAGTGTGTCAAAGATAAGAGTGTGGGGCTATCCGACATATGTTTTGTCGAAGGCACCTGATAAGTTAGAAGGTAGGTCCAAGCTAATGCTGTTTGTGGGATACCCCAGACAAACAAAAGGTGGCTTTTTCTACTGTTCTGAGGATTAGAAGATCGTTGTTACCACCAATGCAAGATTCTTGGAGGACGAGTTTGTGAAAAACCACAAATCCAAAAGTGATATCATTCTCCAAGAAATTGGAGACGATGATGCGCTTTAATTTGGAAAACCCCGTGGCAGATTGAGTGTACCTCTCGAAGGTATGGAACCAATTGCACGGTCGCCAGTGCAAGGATTTGATCCACAAGTAACTGCACCAACTGCTGACGCAGTACCAGTGCTCCGTCGTAGTGGGAGGGTACCTCACCAACCCGAGCGGTATATGTTTGTGGGAGAGTCTTCGGACTTGATCCCGGAAGACGGACTAGATGATACCGACCCATGGACATACGATGAAGCAGTAAATGACAAAGATGTGGAAAAATGGTATAAAGCCATGGGTTCAGAAATTGAATCCATTACCTCTATGGATGTATACCATAAGTCTGCGCAACCAGATGACTTTCGGGCCATTGGTTGCAAATGGGTATACAAACGGAAGAAAGGTTCGAAAGGAGAGATAATGACTTTTAAAGCCAGGTTGGTGGCGAAGGGTTATAGTCAAAAGGAGGGCATTGACTATGATGAGACCTTCTCACCGGTAGCCATGCTCAAGTCCTTTCGAATTCTTCTATCCATAGCAGCATATATGAACCTAGAAATCTGGCAGATGGATGTCAAAACTGCGTTTTTAAATGGGTACCTTGAGGAAGGTCGTGACATTTATATGCAGCAGCCAGAGGGTTATGTGAAGTATGGTGAAGAGCATCTTTTCTGGAAGCTAAAGAAGTCCTTGTATGGACTTAAACAAGCTTCACGATCATGGAACAAATGTTTCGATGATGTGATTAAATCCTATGGATTTTCACAGTGCGAAACCAAAAGTTGTGTGTACTGATTATACGTCAGCGGAAGCGTGGTATTCCTTGCACTTTATGTAGATGACATTCTTCTATTCGGCAACAATGTGAAGGTGTTGTCAGACATAAAGAGATGGTTATCCGAACATTTTAAAATGAAGGACCTAGGAGACGCTGGATACATCCTTGGGATTAAAGTCTTTCGTGATCGCAAGAAGAGGATGTTAAGCTTGTCTCAGGCCGCTTATATTGATACTATAATTGCTAGTTTTAGCATGCAAAATGCCAAGAAAGGGTTGCTACCTTTCAGATATGGTGTTCCTCCGTCCAAGACACAATGCCCTGCAACAGAAGATGAGAAGGATGAGATGGCTAAAGTACCATATGCTTCGGCAGTGTGAAGTCTCATGTATGCGATGCTATGTACGAGGCCAGATATCTGTTATGCCGTGGGCATGGTGGCCAGATATCACTCTAACCCTGGACAGGTGCACTGGACTGCTGTCAAACATATTCTCAAGTATCTGAAAAGAACTCGAGACTATTGTCTTGTTTATCAGTGTGAGAATTTGTGCCATGTGGGTTATACGGATTTGGATTTCCAGGTGGATCAGGATGAGAAGAGATCGACCTCGGGCTATGTGTTCACCTTGGGAGGTGGAGCTGTATCATAGAGGAGTGCGAAATCGCAGACTCCACCATGGAAGCTGAGTATGTGGCAGCTTCAGAAGCTTCTAAAGAAGCAGTATGGCTCCGGAACTACCTCCAAGAGTTAGATATTGTTCTGAGTTTGCCCAAGACCATCACGATATATTGTGATAATGCTGGTGTAGTAGCAAACTCTAAGGAACCTAGAACTTACAAGGCGTCAAAGCACATAGAGAGAAAGTACCACATCATACGAGAAATCATAGCGAGGGGCGATGTGCAAATAGAGAAGATTAACACGAAGGATAATCTAGAGGATCCATTTACAAAGGGCTTACCACAGAAGGCATACGAGGGTCACGTTCGTAGCCTAGGGCTGAGGTAGATGTCGGCCACCTGGTGACCAAATGTAATAGCTAGATTAGAATAGACACAAGTTATACTCTGGAAAGTATTGATATAATGCTTTGAGTATAAGTGGGAGATTGTTGGAATTGTATACATAAAAGCATTATGATTGGTATATTAGGAAACATTATGTTTGATATACTGGTAATCATTAATGACTTGCAATAAACAACTCCTGTCTGAATTAACAATCATACGATGCAAACAAACACATCCAATTATCTCGTCGATAGGAAGATCATACGGTGTGTAAGAGATCACAGAAGATCGTATAGATCGTTCGACCTAGCGAGATATAAACAGTTATCACAACTGAGACAGTTTCTGGTTTGGCTGTCGGTTTAGGCTGCGGCACACAAGTCCATAAGTGGTTTATCTTGACTGCTTTGTGTGACCGGTACATCTCAATGTATTGATAGGATCAACAGTGAGATGAACCATTCTACTTGTCATATGAATGACTAAAGATTTTGGTAACTTGGTCGGATCTAAAGTCTATTGAAAGCTGAGGGGCACACATGGGTTGACTATCACTTTGACTTGCTATGATGGAGAGTCTTACCTGTACTCGTATATTTGCAACTTGGGTGATGACAGCTTGTGTGGGGTTTCCTCAGGCTGGATTTAGATAACCATATCCGTTTCAGGATGGTGACATTCCCTGGGAAGCTCACGAGGTTCGTTATGCTAAGTCCTGCAGGCTGAATCATTGATTCAAGCATCAGCAATAAGGGTTGAGTAGTACTACTCAGGAATAATAAGAGATTAATTAATTACAGCTAATTGTCATACGCTGAATTAATTAATGAATGTCTGAAGCCTTAAATATGAGGATTAACCAAGTCAATGCAACCCGTTCCTAATAACGTGGTAATAAAGGGGTAGGTCAGCATTAATTCTCTGATGACATGAATTAATGTTTATTAATTAATTATGTTCTGGGTTGAACATGGAATTAATTAATAGGAGGCCCACTTTATTATTTGCATTTGATCTCTGGTCTAGACCAACACTGCTCAGAGCCCATTAGGGTTTATTAAACCCTAATAGGCCATTCTCCAGATCTATATAAATATATAAATCTCTCATTTTCCCACATAAGTTTGAAGTTTCAAATCAAAAACCCTAGAGAGATTGAGAGAGAGTGGGCGGCTGTAGATCCGGTAGCGTATCCTCACCAGATTTTCGGATCGAGCAAGGGAACAGATCAGAAGATCAGATCTGTAGGAACACCATTGCTTTGATCGATTCCAGATCCAGATCTACACCATCATCATTGCCATCGTCGATCTAGATCTTTAGATCAGTCGTTGGAGTCTCAGGTATTCCTTTGAATCTACGAATTAAATTAAATAGGAGCATGCATAGGGCATTTACTTTTTGTAATGATATTTATTTTGATATCCATAAATCTAATCCGGAGTTATAATAAATGGCGATTCATGTCGCCTATTGTAGACTCAGTTCCTACACTTAGCAGAGTGCTCCCAACATTCTCCGAGAGAATGCTAAGCAAGGAGACATTCAACAAACACTTGCTAATACTACTGTTCTGACAAAAGGAAAATTCAAGGACGAGTAGCCTTCCTGAAGTAGGTAAAAAGGCACTATACCACGCTGGAAAGGACGAAAAAGCAAGTAGCTCTTTTGGACAAAGGAGACGTTGTGTCTAACGGGTCTGGAGATTCAAAGTTTGAATCTCCAGATATATAAGAGAAGTCCAAAACAGAGAGACTACTACTACTGCTTACACTCGCAAAGACACTTAGTGAAAAAGAACCTTTCCAAGCGAACCAAAGAAAAGTAGTTAGGTTAGAGCACGAGACAAGAAGAATTCAAAGCTCTCAACAACCGTAGTGTCCCCCTCATTGAATATCTGACACTTCATTGAAGAGATTCCTTGACTTTGGTCAAGAATCTAATAATTGAGATAACTTCTATCCTAGGAAGCATCCAGCAGTCACATCTCTGAAAAGAGATTGACTACGACGGGTTGTAGCCAAAACCCAGAAAGTTTGGAAGGAACTATAAAGCTTCCATTGCAGTAAGGCCATGTTTTACGAAGGTGCGCCCTTGACTTAGCCGCAGCTGCCGACTAAAAGATCCAAGTAATAGAGGATAGCTTTGTAGTGGCTGGCTCGAAAGCTCACCACCTGCTACAGGATATAGGCGATTCCTTGTACTTGAACATATCATTTTTGTGAATTCTCAGTCTTTGACTGAGGAGTGGACGTAGATCTTTAAGGATCGAACAACTATAAACCTTGTGTTCTTGTTACTATTTTATTATTTCTGTGTGTTGATTTAAAACCTAGCAACCTCAAGTTGCTAGAGTATATCTGAAGCAATCTAACACCTACCTTGAGCTAAAGTATTTGAAAATAAACTAAGTGTAATATAACTTAAACATTCCGCTGCATTTGCTAAGTAGCTTTCGGCTGCTTATCACGACTCAATCGACGCAAACAAATTTCTCACGTCGATCAACACCAACTCACCTCGATCAACGCCGAGGCTCTATTTTTACTATTTTTCGAATTTTTTTACTTTAAAACTAAAATTTTCTTTTGTCTTATGCAGGAAGTGCATGAAAACAAGACAAAAAGGGGAACCACTTGAACCGTTTGACCCCGAGATTGAATCAACCTGCAGAAGGAATAGAAGAAGAAGAGCAAAAGAGAAACTACAAGCAGTAGACATGTAACAACCGAACAAACTACCAAATCTAACACCGGAAGAAGCAACAGTCCTTGCTCAAGAAGTACAACAGTTACGAGACAGACTAAGAGAGATGGAAGCAGACTATGAGGAGCGGAACACCCAGTTATTGCTACTCAAAAATAGCAAGGGCAAGGTGGAGGAGAACAACCACGAAGAACCATCCAATAGAGGTTCCAACCCCAACATGCAGAAGGCGGATTCAGAATTGGCATCAATTCCAACAATTTCGAATTGAAGACTGGCCTGATTCAAAAGGTTCAACAAAACTAGTTTGGGGGAAGGCCCAATGAAGACCCATATGTGCACCTTACTCAGTTCATCGATCTGTGTGACACCATCAAGATCAACGGAGTGAGCCAAGATACAATTAGATTGAGGCTCTTCTTATTCTCCCTAAGAGACAAGGCGAGAACATGGTTCGCTGGAGTAGACCGGATGCAAATTGGTACATGGGAGGAATTGAGATCACAATTCTTACTCAATTTCTTTCCTCCTAATGTGACTATGAAGAGGAAGGCGCAAATCACTCACTTCATGCAGCAGGCCGATGAGACGATGTACGAGGCATGGGAGAGATTCAAAGAGCTGCTCAGAGCCTGTCATGTTCATGGAATTGACTTCGAAGAAGAAGCTTGCCACTTCTACAAAGGTTTGACACCGCGAATGAAGGAAAACGTGGATTCCTCAGCCGGAGGATCGATCACCTTGAAGACTGCGGAAGAAGCCATGGAACTCTTCGCCAGGATGGCCTTGAATAGCTATCAATGGCCTACAAAGACAACTTCCCGCGAAATCCGTGGAAGTGAGTGGGAGATTGGATCTGCTAAAAGAAGTAAAGAAGCTTCACGAAGACTTCATGAGATTGGAGGCTGGCTGAACCATTGCAGCTGTCGAGCCAGCCCAATGTCAAGCTATTGAATCGGTGGACGAGGATTATATGAATCGAGAAAGCTCTTCAAATCCAGAAACTATATTGGTCCCCACTGAGGTGAATTATGCTGGTAATTATCGGTACAATTACTGCCAAGGGAATCAATACTTCAGCTCCAACGCTCAGCGCAACCATCCCAGATTCTCTTATGCCAACACAAATGGTGTTGAGATGCTCCGCCTGGTTTTACAGCTCAACAAGGAGCAACTGTGGAACATAAGAAGCCGAACATTGAGGACATTCTTGCAAGATTCATACAAAGTTCGGATACAAGATTTGGAAAGGTTGAGCAGGAGGTGAAGAACATCAAGAATCTGGTTCATAACATCTCAAAGCACATGCAGATGTTCGACACTCAATTGAGCCAAATAGCAACTGAATTGGGTAACCAACACAAGCCGGGGCAGCTACCTAGCACAACTAAGCCAATCCAAAGAGCAAACCAGTGAATGCCATCAAATTGAGGTCTGGAACAAGCTACGAGGGTCTGAAGAAGCTGATTGATGAAGAAATTGAAGAAAAGGGGGAAATTCCTGATTTTGGTAGCTTGGCGTTGACCGACGTACAACCTGGATCGATCGATGTGTTTGACAAAGCCACATCGACCAACACATAACCTGCATCAACTGACGCATCCAACAAAACCACGTCGGTCGACGTACCTTGCATTGATCGATGCGAACCTCTAGTTTTAGCATCGACCGACGCCAGTTCACAGCGGTCGACACGGAAGGCTTCTTCAGTCAATAACTCTCCTTCCAAGACCATTCCGAAACCTCCAATGCCCTTCCCTCAACGATTTCTGAAGAAGAACGAAGATAACAAGTATGCAAGGTTCGTGGACACTCTGAAAAAGGTGAATACTAATTTGCCTATGATCGATGCCTTGCGGGAGATTCCGGGTAACATGAAGTTTCTCAGGAAGCTCATGAGCAGGAAGAAACAGTTCATCGAGAATGAAACTGTTCCCATCTGAGAGGAATGCAGTCTTCTACTTTAGAAGAACTTGCCAATCAAGAGGAGCGACCCTGGATGCTTCTCCATACCGGTGGAAATTGGTGGGATGGAATTCAAGAAGGTACTGTGCGACACTGGTGCTAGTATAAATCTTATGCCCTATTCAGTCTTCAAGAATCACAATATTGGAGAGAATAGGCCCACTACCGTCACACTTCAGATGGCGGATCGAACGGTCGCTCTCACCAAAGGAATCATCGAAGATGTTCTAATTCGAGTTGATCACTTGATCCTTCCTACGGATTTCATTGTCCATGACATGAACGAAGACGAGAGCATGCCCATGATCCTTGGACGTGAGTTCCTAGATACAAGTGGAGCTCTCATCGATTGCAAGAATGGGGAAATTGCACTCCGAGAAAACAACAATAACATCACCTTCGTGATTGACAAGAGTCGAAAGCAAAAGGAGTGTAATTGGACTGACATGGAGGAAGAGGAGGAAGAAGACGATGAAGATGAAGCCACAACAATAGAGTGGGAAAGCAAAAATGAAGGGGTGAAATTAGCAACTAAGCCTTCCGGATTCGGTTTTACCACGATAGTGTGCAACGGATTAATCTACACCATCGACAAGGTAGGCCGCCGAGTGTGGACTTGATCTCCTCCTTGATGATCTCATGAGGTCACGTCGAGCTACGACGTAAAATAAAGCACTGATTGGGAGGTAACCCAATTTTTCTGTTTATTTTTGTTATTTTCTTTCTTGTTTTTGTTCTAACTTTATTTTGTAGGTTAAAAAAAATTGAAGTGAATCTCGGCTTCGATCGACGCAGCCTGGCATCGATTGGCACCGAGAAGCCGACGTGGTGCACTTTTATCCGAGTAAAGGGTCGCGAGAAGGCTTCATGTCGATCGATGCAAACCCGCATCGATCGACGCAAAGTGCTAGTAGCTGAAAATTCATGTTGTGTAATTTTCTAAGACTCCGGAGGATAAAAAGTCAACGTCTGAGGTTGACCACCTGATACGTATTTTAAATTTTTGTCTGATTATCAAACTTTTCCCACTCTTTGAGTGATATAAGTTTGGGGGGATGTGGACAAGAATTTAAAATTTCTCCCTTTTATTTTGTTTTTCATATTTAAATTTTTAAATAATAGCTTTTAGTTTAATTCCTGCCTAAAAAAAATTCAAACTATTTGAGCCGAATTTTTTGAACATTGTCTCTTCCCATTGCGATATGCGATTGATGATTGATCATTAGATAGTTTGAATTGATTGTGATTGTGATTGAAGTAGCCAATAAATGTAGAATATCACATGAAGAGTTAGATTTTGAAACTTGCACTTACATGATGAATTGGGTTTTGATTTGATGTTTATGATGGAAGAAAAAAATTGCACCCTAAGTGAGGATTTTGAGCTTTTTATTTCGTTTGATGTGAGTTTTGCATGTGTGTAGTCTCTAGAACTTGCATTGTTTATTTTTCGAGACTGCATAGTGTGCACTAGGATAGAAAATTATTTTAGGCCATCTTTGTTCGCCAATTTATCCCAAACACTGTCCCTTATGAAATTATATCCCTAGTCAACCCCGTTGAGCCTTTAGTTTTCTTTCCTTGTCTATGAGTTTAAGAAAAAGTTCTGGTTCCCTCTTGTCTATGAGAGATGGTGGTGAATAAGGTTGGAATAATTGTGAGGGGATTAGAAATTTTTAGAGTTGGTGTACAAAAGAAAAAGTTGTATAAAAAAATGGTTTCTTTATAAGCTCTTCCCAAAAAGGAAAATGAGGATCAAAGAAAGACCTGAGAGCATAAAAGGATTGAAAAAGAAAAAAATATGAAGAGTTGTTGTGGTCTAAATTGCAGGATCTTAGGAGAAGGGTAAATGAAGTTATATGGTGATTTGGATTGTTTGAGGGGGCCCACTCAATTTAATTTAGTCACTTGGCCATAAAACCTACATTACAACCAAAAATAAAGTCCTATTTGATTCTAGGTCTTGTGTGCACATTTAAGTAGTAAAGAAAGTAGAATATTTGCAAGCCTATGGAAGATGTAAATCATACATGATGAGTTTATACACATTAAACCCATAAACACTTGAGTGATGAGAGAAACAGTTTCCTTGTGAGGTTCTTCAAAATTTTACTGATTTTCTAACTTGATTTAGATTATTTGTATTTGTGAAGATTTCATACTTGGATTGTGATGAATCTTGTAGGCATTGCGCACTTCGATTACATGAACTTGAGATTTGTTCTTCCTTTTGATTGAGGACAATCAAATATTCAAGTTTGGGGGATTGATGAGTTCATATTTTCACTCGTTATTGGTTTGATTTATCTTTGTTTTTAATTGAATTATAGTTTATTTTAGTTATTTTTATTGCATGAATCTCTCTATGAGGGTTATGCGCTTGTAGTGGTGTATTTTTGCAGGTTTGAGGTTGAATTCACCAAAAATCCGTATCAAAAGCAATGGATGTTCAAAGAAACAGTCATGACTTCTTCCACACTTGGAAGTAAAGCTAATGAATCATATCAATCGAAAGATATTTGAATTATATATCCAATGCAACTGGAATCGGGTCAATCGGAGTTCAGGAGCAAAAGTTATTACCAAAACTGTGAGAACGCGCAGAATCGATTGACGCAGCCAGAGACCGGTCGACATGAATTAGCGTCGATCGACTCAGACCCGTGTTGATCGATGCAAAATTTTTTGACGTGATTCATGAAGATTCCCACGAATATTGGGTGAGATTTGGCCAAGATTGAAGAGATATATAATATTGGAAGCCCTGAAGACTCAAGATTAAAGAAATATTCATTATAGGACATGGATATACAGATATGCATCAAATCTAATCATATCTCTAATAGATTTCGGCCTTCTAAAGCCCAAATAAACACTATAATACCCCTCTAGTTTAGATAATTAGTGTGCCTTCTTTTATGTTTTTGTGTGCTTTCTTTTATATTTTTCGTTTATGTTTTCTTCTCAATTTCCTACGGATTTTGAATTATAGTTTTATTTTAATGCATGTTTATTTTCTTTTAATTATGTCTTTTCCTTTAATTATGTCTAGCTAAATTCCTAGCAGGTTCTAGGGTTTGAATATTATTGTGGATGCATATTTAGGATTAATTAATTAGGTTCATGATTCCTGTGTTTATTTTATAATTCTAGATTAATTTAAGGACCGAGAGGTGACAATTAATTTAGAGGTCTAGGTATTGATCGAAAGACCGAGATGTGAATATTGATAGTGGGATTAAGAATGCATGATATACTCTATGTTGTCCATTGAGATGTATTAGACTATAGGAATTGAACTAATTTCCTTATGAGATTGACTGATTTAGTGCTCTTGATAGTCACTAATTAGTAATCTAGGTTATATTTGCCCGACCAAGGAAATATATCATAATTACAGTATTCCACCTGTTAATTTAATTGGTTCTTACATGTTATCCATAATAAGATTTCTGCCCTATGATCTGTGTTTTGCTTATTTGATGTAAATTCCTTTATATTTTCATCGCCTAGTTTTATAAATTCAAAACCTAATTTATGAATTACTCAAACAATTAATCTGAGACTATGCTTTGGTATATATGACTATTTCACGCATCTTTTCTCTATGGGTTCGACTACCTTAGGGTATTATAAATTTATTTGACCACTATCCTATAGTAAATATGTTAGATATAGCAGTGATCACTCGCCGCCCCCTTGTATCTATCATGTAAACCATATGATCTCGAATGACAGTAGTGAGCTCGGAAGAAGATGGTGTAACTGGCAATTTTGCAATCTCGTTTCTTCTCTCCCATTTGATCTTGATAGCTTCATCTTTATCATCATCCTCATCTGTGATAGTGGTCTTGTTGCATGTAGACTCTTTCTGACTTTTATCGATCACAAAGGTGATCGTCTCATCGTTTCCCCACAGTGTGATCTCTCCATCTTGACAGTCGATCAAAGCTCCACTTGTTTTCAAGAACACTCTCCCGAGTATCATTGTCATGCCTTGTTCTTCCATTATCTCAAAGACTACAAAGTCGGCAGGGAAGATCAGATTGCCAACTCGAATCAAGACATCCTCCACTATCCCCTTTGGCAGGAATATAGAGCAATCCGCCATCTGTAGGGTAATTGTGGTTGACCTCATATCTCCAATCTGCAGCTTCTTGTAAACCGAAAAGGACATCATGTTAATGCTTGCCCTTGTATCATAGAGTACATTCCAGAACTCCTTCCCCCAATCTTGATCGAAATAGAAAAGCATCTCACGTCAAATCTCTTCATCAGAATCTATTTCTGGAAAAGAAGATTGCATTGTTCATGAATTGTAATAGTTTCATTTTCCAACACCGACTTTTTCTCACTCATTAGCTTCCTCAAGAATTTCATATAGTCGGGTATCTCTCGGAGAGCCTCGATTAATGGGATGTTGATGTTGACTTTCTTGAAGATCTGCACAAAGCGAGCAAATTTGGAATCTTCCTTCTTCTTTGTGAATCTTTGAGGGAATGGCATCGGAGGAGTAGGATCAGGTTTGTTTTTCAATTTTTCACCCCCAAAAGCTCTTTGTGTCGGTCAAAATCCAGGCATGTCAATAGCTGCCTTAGAACCGCCATGTTGATTAATATCTAGGGTGTCGCTCGACATAGCTACATCACCCAAAACCCTATATGTCGAGCCTCCTACAATGTTGCTCGATCTCCCTTTCTGTTGACCCTCTATGTAAACCGACACAACCTCTGTATCGGTCGATACACAGGCATTTTCTACAAAATTTTCATCCTCTGCACCCCCAAACTCATCCTCAGGCATGCTCGGACCATCGTACCTTGTTCCGGACCTCAGAGAAATTGTGTTGACTTGTTTACCATTGTCTGGGTTGATTTTTATAGTGCTGGGGAGTTGATCGGGCTTGTGCAGATTGCTCAAAGTGGTGGCAATCTGACTCAACTGTGTATCCAACATTTGAAGGTGCTTCATCATATGTTGCATGTGAGTCGCCATCCCTTTCAGCTCTATCTCCACCTTGGCAAATCTGTTGTCAGACCTTTTGATGAACTTTCCAAGGACATCCTCGAGCACGGACTTCTTGTTCTCCACAATCTCTCCCCCGGTACCAACATTGAATCCCGATGTGGGATTTTCAGTTGTATAAGGGTTAGAATAGAAAAACCAGGGTGATTTCGAGCACTGTAGTTATACCCTTGGTTATTGGCTCAGTAGTTGTTGTTGTAGAGTCCATTGACGTAGTTCACATTCGTTTCATTTGATGTGCTTGAACTGCTCCCTCAGTAGATGTAGTAGGCCTCAACAGTAACGATGGCCATGTTTAAATCTGACACTATTGCTACCGAAGTTCTTTCGGCCTCCAACTTCCTAAATTCCTCTCAGAGCTTCTTGAGCTCGACAACCACATCAAATTCCGAAGTAGTAGCCACTGCTTTGGCTGCCTTCTGCCTCTCAATAGGCCATTGATGGCTGTTCATGGCCATATCCGCAAGAAGCCTCATGCCTTCTTCTCCACTTTTCTTCATCAGAATACTTCCAATTGAAGCATCCACCAACTCCTTCATGTAAGGGGTCAGTCCCTCGTATAAATGACATACTTGCATCTCAAGATCAATCCCATGGCCGGAGCACATCCTCCACTACTCCTTGCCCTCTTCCAAGCCTCATACAATGTTTCATCATATTTCTGACTGAAGTGGGTGATCTTCTATTTCCACTTGAGTGTGACACTGAGAGGGAAAAATTGGTGATGAATTCTGCTCGGAGTGCCTCCCAAGTGCCAATCCAGCTCTTGTCCAGACTAGCGAACCAAGATCGGGCGTCATCCTTGAGAAAAAGGGAAAATAGGCGCATCCGGATGGTGCCTTGTGGCACCCCATTCTGCTTTACCGTATTGCACACCTCGATGATTTGACTGAGGTGAGCCTACGGGTCTTCAATTGCCTTTCCTGCAAACCGGTGTTGCTGAACCTTCTTGATTAGGCCCATCTTCAACTCAAAGTTGTTAGCACTGATGCCAACTCTAAAACTTGGCTCATCTTGTAATGGCAGGAAATGATCCAAGATGGATCTCTGTGGCACCACTGCTCGTCTTTCATTGTTTCCTCCCCCAATCAATTCTGCCAGTCTGGCAGCTTGCTCTGCCTGTACGGCTTGGAGTTGTGTTCTGAGCTATTGCACCTAAAGTATGAACTGTCTTTGTTCTTCAGGGGTAATTTTCTGAAGTGGTTCTTCTAGTTGATTCTCGATCTCAGTCTTCTTTTTGCTTTCTTTTGCTTTGCTTTTGTTTCTCCTACAGGTGGCTTCAATTTCTTAGTCAAAGGCTTCGAGTTTCTTGCCTTTTTGCTCTTGTGTTCATGCACATGAAAAGAAAGACAGAAGGCTGAAAATGTCAGTTTGTGTCGATCGACACAGGGGATGTTGATTGACACAATGAAAGCTTTTGTCTCGACCGACACACAGGAAGTTGGTCGATACAAAGGACACAATCACACACACGCACACGAACAAAAATTAAGAAAAACTTAATCCAACAATTTTCCAAACAATCCAATAACAAAATAGAATTTAATTAATCCCAGACACCGGCGCCAATTTGTTCAATGCTAAAATTGCATACGATTATAGCATAGTTAGCAAATAAATTTATAAAACTAGAGGTTATGAAACCCAAAGGAATAGTATGGCGAATCTATTTTATGTACTGGACACAGTTTATCAAATAGTTGTTTGAGTAGTCAAAATCAGGTGAGGGTTTTGTTTTCAGAAAATAATTTTTGAATAAAATCAGATAAATAAAAACACGGAGGGAATTCATCCAATCCAATCAACATGCATAAAACAATCATTACAAACCCAAATAATTATTTTGGTGGTAAATATGATAAATTGGAATTAATCCCATGTTTGGCAATTAAAACCTAGATTACTAGCAAGGGAATTTTACCTCTTGAGTCTTAATAACACAAACTAGTCAATCTCGATAAACATGCAAAGTAAACCTATAATTGAAACTTATTTTTTGAGATAGAAAACAATTATATCAAATTCTCTCTTCCTATTGCTAATTATCTCCACTCGTCCTAAAATTAACAAATAACAATCTAATCCAATTTTCAACTCTCGATCCTTCAATAGAAAATAGATTTTAAAATCAAAATCAGAGAATTTGAACCAATTTAATAAGGGTTTGAATTAATCTAATTACAACATGCGAATTGGATGGAGAATAAACATAAACACAACTCAAGTTTGTTTGCTAAAAACACAAATTTAAGTAAACATGCCAATTAATCTAATTACAACATGCCAATTCTCGATATCAAGACTTTAACTCCTGTTCTTTATGTTTCTTGCCAGACATGCTAGAAACACAAATTTAAATAAACATATGGAATTGCATTTAATTTACTTGAAACTTAAAGAACAGGAGTTAAAGTCTTGATAGTCTTCAGATTCCAAAGCAATAAAGTAAAGAGAACTTGAAAGCTAACGTAAAAAATTGAACTCTGAAGTAAATAAATGATAAACTCTAAAATCAACTTAACAACCCTTAAAAACTTGAGTTAGTGGTGTATTTATAGAGGGGGAATTATATCTTCATTCGGTATTAGGCTTGAGTAGGAAATCTCTCCAAATCTAACATGAATTTGCCTTCCCGACTTCGGTGTCGATTGACATGGCCATCAAATCGATCCCACATCGATCCTTGATTATTATCACTTCAAGCACTCGGTGTCGATCCACACCCTGGGTGTTGATCGACATGGCCGTCCGTGACGAGCCCTCTTTGTTCCTTCTGCCTCGGTCGACATCAACCCTCTATGTCGATCGACATGCATCATGTCGATTGACATGGAGGTCTTGCTCAGGTTTTTGACTTTGTCTTCCATGTCGGTCAATATCCCGTGTATCAACCAAAACAACAGCTCTTCCTTCCGGGTCTTTTCAACATTTAAGCACATTTTTAACCGAAATACCTACAAAACTTACCATAACAAGGGTAATATCCTTTATAAATGACTTATGCTCAATTATTAATTCTAAACTAATGCAAGTGCATGAAATAACAAGGAAAACAACGTGATAAATAAATAAAAATACGAGCTTATCACCCTTCACCACCAACCTAGCTTTAAAAGTTGTTATTCCTCCACTCGCTCGTTGTAGCCTATACCAATTGCAGCCTATAGCTCAGGAGCCATCTCCATATCAATTATAGATTCTAACTCAGAATCCATGAGAACAGGGCATTTGTTTGCATCTTTGTCAGACATGGCCTCATAGTATGTCCATTTTCTAGGATCAAGTCAGAAGACTCTCCAATAAACATATACCTTTCTGGTTGTCTAGAAGCCCTCCCACTGCACTGAGGCATTTAAGTTGTATCAGTAGTCAGTGCAGTACCTTGTGGTCCTACACCTTACACTGGTGGCTGATGGATTTATATACTGAAAGCATTATGATTGGTATATTATGTACAAGGTCGATTGGTTAATATACTGGGAATCATAAATGTTGTATGTTCATCTCCTGTCTGAATTAACAAACATGTGTCGCAAACACAATTATCCTCTTATCTCGTCGATAGGGAGATCATACGGTGTGTAGAAGATCACGGAAGATCGTATGGATCATTTGACCTACCGAGATATAAATGGTTATCACAGCTGAGACAGTTCCAGGATAAACTGTCGGTGTAGGCTGCAACACACGCAGTAATAAGCATCTTATCTTGGATGGCTTGGTATGCTGGTGTGGGGCACACATTGATAAGGACCTAAGTCGAGATAGACTCTTTTATCTGACATTAAAAGAATCTAGATCTCTATGGCTTGATGAGATCCTAAGCCTATATGAAGGTACAAAAGTATATGCAGATTGTGTATTACTTTGAGTTGCAGTGATAGGCTCTAGTTGAACTTGTATATCTGTATCTTGGGTAATAGCAGTTTGTGTATGACTGTCTGGTACTGGAACTAGGTAACCACATCCAGTATAGGATGGTGACATTCCTTGAACAACTCAAAAGGTTCGTTATGCTAAAGTCCCGCAGGCTGATTAAGTTCAAGCATAAGTGAAAAGGTTTGAGTGGATTGATTCAGGAATATAAGATGTTAATTAATTAAATATCTTATCAGAGCTTAAATTAATTAACGAATGTCTGTAACCTTAAATGTGGGGATATATCGAGCCCATGCAACCTGTACCTCAAAACGTGGTAGCAAATAGGTAGGACAGTATTGATTCTCTGGTGGAATAAATAAATATTAATTAATTAATTAATTATATTCAGGGTTGAATATGGGAATTAATTAATTGATAGGCCTCATTTGCTATTTGCATTCTGGTCCCTGGTCTGGCCCATGAAACTCAAGCCCAATAGAAGTCCAGTATTTTCCTATAAATAGGCCTCAGTTCCTCGGATCTCAACGCACCACAAGATCATAAGTTGCACACAGCAAACCAGGTTTTGGGAGCTGTGGTGATCAACTAGATCTGAGAAACGAGGAGGAAATTCTGCTTCTCAACCGAGCAAGGAATCTGAAGGGAATCTTCACCAAATGTTCAGATTGAGTTGGGATACAGATCAGAAGATCAGATCAGGTGGATTTTCTCTCTTCTCTCTCTCCTTGTTTATTCGAAAATAATTATCTTATTTTCATAAGATTTATTTCCTCAATCTGTTAGGAATTAAATCATTGTGCGTGGGAAAGATCAAGAGGAATCTCCGCGCACTCGTTCTTCAGGGTTTCGCAATCCAGGTATTCCGCATAAACCCCCTTATGCATATTCAATAGGAGCATGCTAGGATTAATCATAGGCATAGCAATTTATTTTTGATATTCCAATTAACGATCCTTGGCAAACAGACTTCGTGATTCAGTTCACGAATCCCTTCAATTGGTATCAGAGCGAGGTTGAATTAAATGGCTCTATCGGAAAAATAATATTGCCTATGATCTGCATGATAATTATTATTGAATGATTGCATGGGTTTTGGATTGTATGTTCATGTTTTTTTGTCCTCGTGGTTCTCGGGTTAATCCGCCCTTTTATATGGATTCATTTTTCATCCACGAGATAAATTCGTGGTTAGATTAAGATTTTTAGAATGTAATTAGATATTTCAAATGTAATATTTTATTTCAAAAATTAAATCTGTAAAACGAAGAACACAAAGAACGAATGGCCGCACAATGCACGACGGCGCTGGCACGACACAGGACCATGCACAATGATCACGCACGGCAGGCACAGCGGTACCCAGGTGCGCGGCGGCCACGACGGCGGCACAGCTGTGTGGAAACACTAGGGTTTCAGCGCGCGGTGCGCGCGCGCAACGGGCAGTAGCCGCGCGGTCGAGTGATAAGCTCGTTATTTCACTCACTTATCTATATTATTTTTATACTATTTTATGTAGTTTTATTGAGTTTATATATATATTTTATGCATGATGTCAATATTAGGTGGTTTTAGGTGTGTTTTGATGTTTATGCAGGTTTTTAGGCCTAAACTCATGAGAAAACCGTTTCGAAAGCAGTGACGTGTAAGAATAGCAGTGAAGAGTTTTTCCACAAGAGGAATTCGGGCTATTAGTGCATGGCAATGGATGATGCTTTGAGTTAGCTCTCCAACGCAACTGGAATCGGGTCAATCAGAGTTCGGGAGAGGAAGTTATGGCCAAAACCGTGAGACCGCGCAGAAGGGGCGGGAAGCTGCGTCGACAGACGCTAATCAGCATCTATCGACGGCAATTTGAAGGCCACGTCGATCGACGGAGATGCCTCGTCGATCGACGCGGACCTCCTGGCGCAGGAAATTGGCTGAATTTGAGATTTTTCATATCTTTAGCCCTAGATTTGATATGATACACCTCCACCTCTATATATAACCTTGTAAAATTTAGTTTTAAGCATGTTTTATTCCAGATTTTAGATTTTGAGAGATTCAAGGAGTTTTAGAGTTTTT
Source organism: Plectranthus barbatus (assembly GCA_026898455.1). Lineage (NCBI taxonomy): Eukaryota > Viridiplantae > Streptophyta > Magnoliopsida > Lamiales > Lamiaceae > Plectranthus > Plectranthus barbatus. The sequence continues at coordinate 64,350 of JAPKLW010000020.1, read as the reverse complement.
GTTTGAAGATCAAGTTTGTGGGAAGACATTCCAACCCAAGTTTTTATGCAATTCAGGTTTTATCTTTCTATGATGAATATTACTCTGAATATGTGTAACTAATTTTCTTTTCAGATTCTAGGGTTTCGAACTATCAATGTATGCATGTTTGATTAATTGAATTATTTTCCCTTTCCCTTCGTAGTTTGTGAAATCTGTGCTTATTCATAATCTTGATTTGTTGGCCACATCTTAGGATTATCTAGTGGATTACTTGAGACGTAACTGTGATAGTTTTCAATCGAAAGAGATTTTGACAATATAATCTGATTTCTTGTCGTAACTGAAGGAGATTAATTGTAGGAATAAATCAGTAGATCTTTGGAGTTAGTTAATTTATCTTGAGACCTAGCGGAGATAGTTAATTAATTAATCTACTTTTCGAATTGTCCAACAAAGAAGTTCGTAATACTTTTCTGATGTTTCACTACGAAGAGGAATTAAAATTGGGAATTAATCAATTCATTCATACATGTCATACTTGATAGGTAGATATCCCTGGAATCTGTGCTTCTCTTATTTGAATTCAAAAGCCTCTTAATTTCCTGTTTAATTTTCATTAGCAAGTATTGCAATTTTCAAAACAACCAAAACTTTTTAATTGTTTTTCCTAACCAGTATTTTAAGAACGTCTGATTTAGTATTTAGGATTTTTCGTTGTTTCATTCCCCTGGATCGATAACCTTAGGGTTTACAAATTTATTTGCCACTATTTGTATAATTAATCTGTAGAAATTACAGTGATCAAATTGGCGCCGTTGCCTGGGAGTGAACAGAATTAATCTTACTATTAAGTCTGTGATTGAAATATTGCTTTAGGCTGTAACTTTCGTACTTTCTGAATTTTTCTCGTATTTTCGTATTTACCGTCGATCGACGCTAGTTCGCGTCGATCGACGAAGTCATTTTATTTCCGTCGATCGACCCTTTGTTTCGTCGATCGACGCCTTTGCCGTTTTCCTTTTTCAGAATTTCCATTTTTAATTTTAGTTTGTTTCGTTTTATTTTCAGTTTTACCTCACTACCCCCTTTGCTGTACAGGTAGTGCATGAGTACAAGAGCCAGAGGAAAGGACTCGTTATATTACTACCCGGACATTGAAGCCACTTGCAGAAAGATCCGAAGGAATAAGCGTGCTCAGGAAAGCTCAAGTAATCACACAATGGAAGATAACGTACCACCGCCTCCACCAGTGCTAACTGCAGAGGAGCAGGCTATGCTTCTCCAAGAAGTCCAAGCTATGAGGGCACAAATCCAACAATACCATCTGGAAAGAGACCTCGAGGGGAACAATCCGAATGGAAGGGATCTTCGCCATAACCCACTGTTCGATGAAGAGGACGACAATCAGGACCCTCCAGAGGAATCTGACGATGAGGAAGAAGAGGAAGCCATGCAGAACCGGTATAAACCTCGGTTCAGGGAGACAGACTTCAGGATTGGCATCAATGCCAACAATTTTGAGCTGAAGACCGGATTGGTGCAGATGGTGCAACAAAATCAATTCGGAGGAAGGGCTACTGAGGACCCTTATGCACATCTGGATAAGTTCCTGATGCTCTGCAACACTGTCAAGATTGGAGGAGTCAGCAAGAGTGCCATCCGAATGCGTCTGTTTGCATTCTCTCTGAGGGATAAGGCACAATCATGGTTCACCGCACTGGACAAAGGAAGCATAAGCACGTGGACCGAATTGAGGAATGAATTCCTGGAAAACTTCTTCCCTCCGAATGTCATCAGGCAGAGAAGGAAAGAGATCATCAGGTTCGCTCAAAGGCCTGACGAGAGCTTCAGTGAGACGTGGGATCGATTCAAGGAGTTGCTAAGAGCCTGTCCCGGACATGGTTTTCCGCCAGGAGAACAAGCTGAGGCGTTTTATGAAGGGCTCAATGATAAGACAGCCAAATTGGTGGACACCACACTGGGAGACACCATTATGATGAAAAGCGGAAAGAAAGCCATGGAATTCTTCCAAAAGATGGCCAACAACACTCAACGGTGGTCCTCAAGCCGAACTCGGCCTGTGATGGCGGTCGAGAAGGAGAAAGTGGTGAAAAAAGTTGCCGAACAACCTGATTTGGCAGCCGACCTGAAAAAGTTATGGGAAGACTTCGCTGCACTGAAGCAGGAAAAAACAGTTGCTGCAGTAGAGCCAGTGCAAGCTCCGTCTGAGGGGGATTGTGCCACTGTAAATTTCATTCAAAGGGGCGGTTATCAAGATAACTACTGAGGAGGATACCAGCAACACAATCAGCAGCACAACCAGCCCTACACTTTCAATCACGCGAGGAACCATCCTAGATTTTCCTACGCAAACCCTCAAGCTGCAGAGCAACCACCACCAGGATTTGCCGTATAAGAAGGAGCAATAGTGGAGAAGAAGAAGCCAAATCTCGAGGAGATTTTGGCCAAGTTCATAGAAGGCTCTACTGATACTGTAGCCAAGTTGAAGCAAGAAATTGCAGCCGTGGATACCAAGGTGGACCGAGTCGAGAAACACGTACAGATCATTGAGACTCAGGTCATTCAGATTACCAAAGCCCTCGAAGCCCAGCACAAACCCGGGCAACTTCCGAGCAACACTCAGATGAACCCCAAGAATCAGAATCAGAGGAACCAAGTGAATGCCATCACTCTGAGAGGGGGAAAATCCTATGAAGGGCCAAAGCAAGCAGGGACAGACACCCGAGATGAAGGAGAAGCCGAGAAAGAAAGAGAAGTTGTCGCTGACGCAGCCCCATCGATCGACGGAGGAGTACCGTCGATCGACGCCAATCCAAAGGCCACGTTGATCGACGAGACCTCACAGCGATCGACGTCCACTCCTGTTGAGCTACCTATGTATAAGCCTCCCCCGCCATTTCTGCAGCGGTTTGCCAAAGCAAAGATGAACGAGAGGTATGCACGCTTCTTGGAGAACATGAAGAAGGTGCAAATCAACATTCCGCTGATTGAAGCATTGCATGAGATGCCCGGGTACATCAAGTTTCTGAAGGACATGGTCTCTCAGAAAAGATCCTTCATGGAGCACGAGAGGGTCAACTTGTTCGAGGAATGCAGCGCGATCATTCAGAAGAAGATGCCGCTGAAGAGAGAAGACCCGGGATCCTTCACGATCCCCTGTGTCATTGGAGGAGAGACCTTTGGGAAGGTCCTTTGCGATTCCGGCGCATCCATCAACTTAATGCCGCTGTCAATCTTCAAGCGGTTGAAGATCGAAAGCATCAAGCCCACAACAATCTCACTTGAGATGGCCGATCGGTCAGTCACTTACCCGAAAGGCATCGTGGAAGATGTGTTGGTGAAGGTAAAAGATTTTATTATTCCAGCCGACTTTGTGGTGCTTGATATGGAGGAGGATCGAAACATTCCTCTGATCCTAGGAAGACCATTCCTGAAAACCGGAGGGGCATTGATCGACATTCGAGATGGCAAACTGATGTTCCGAGTTAATGATGAGTCGGTCACCTTCCCCATATACAAAGCAGTGCAGAAGCGTAATGAAGGGAGCTACCAGGAAGAGTGCCACATGATCAAATGTTCGAATCCGGTGATTTCCTCTCCCCTTTCTTCTCTTAAAATTGATCCGGATTTTCTCGAGAACCGCTTACTACACTCTTTGTTTTTGTCTGCAGATTTGGATAAGGCGGACGATGAGCTTGTGGATCGGGTAATGAAGCTGGATGCACCTGAGGGAATAACACAGGAGAAAGAGAACAAACAGAAGCGGTTGTCAAGCCGACGCAGCCAGAAAAAGAAAAGAAAACGTGGAAAAGCACCCACGTCGATCGACGAAGGAGCCTCGTAGATCGACGCAGCCTTAGGATCCTCGTCGATCGACTCTACTGTCACGTCGATCAATGCACGAAACATGGAGTTTTCATCGGCAGAAGCAGCGCGACGTAGAAAAGGGATTGCAGCAGTTTCACCCATGTCAACCGACGCAAATCGGGGAAAACTGCAATCTAACTCTAATCCGCTGGTTCTGAAACTCAAGAGGTTTCCGACACACCTTAGGTATGGGAAGTTGGACAAATTACTACGAGTTCTAAGGAAGCACAAGTCCGCCATTGGGGGGACATTGAAAGACACCAAGAAATGGAGGATGCAAGTTGTCAAGAACAAAGATGGAAAGGAGGTCGCGAAAGGATCTGCCTGGACCGACCTCCCTGATGGTGATTGAAGACTCCGGGGGATAAAAAAGTTGATGTCTGAGATCAACTACCAGGTATCGTTCCTCTCCTGTCTGATTTTCAAACTTATTCCACTCTTTGAGTTGGAAATAATTTTGGGGGGATGTGGACAAGAGATGGAACGTCCTATCTTTTATTTATTATGCTTTCCGTCTTTAAATTTTTCGGATTTTGTTTTTAATTTTTTTTGTATTTTTATGCTATTTTGTGGGGAAATTTTTTGAGTTTTGAGATAACCTGAACGAGATTGTGAGATTAGAATTGATTGAGGATTGAGTATTGAATTGATTGAGATTGTGGTTAGATGCCTATGAATGTAGAATACCGCATGATAGGACTGATTTGACACTTATACTTGCATGATGATTGAGCTGATTTGAAATTAACTATGGAAGAAAATTTTCGAACCCTTGTGTGAGAAATTTGAGCCTTTATTTCGTTTGATGTGAGATTCACATGTGTGTTTTGATTTCTCTAGAACTTGCCTATTTTCTGTGTTGAGACTGCATAGTGTGCACAAGTTGAGAAAATGATCTTAGGCCATCTTTGATAACCTAATATCCTAAACACTGTCCCTTCACAATAAATTTTTCCCTAGTTAGCCACTTTGAGCCTGTACAATTTTTCTTTCCTTGTCTATGAGATTAAGAAAAGTATTGTCTCACTCATGTCTTGAGTTGTGGTATGTATGGGGTTGATTGGTGAATTCGTGATAAGAAATGATAAATTAGTGGTGAAAAGATGTATGTTTGAGAAGCTCTAGAAATAATTAGAATTCTCATAAGCTCTATGAAAAGAAAAGAATACAAAATTATCGAAAAGAGCATAAGAGATTCAAAATGAGCTAGAAAGAAAAAAGAGGTTGTGTATGCGTTGATATATTTGAGGAGAAGAGTGGATGAAGTTAGATAGTGATTTGAGTTTTTGAGAGTAGCTAACTCAATTTATTTTTAGTCACTTGACCATATATTTTCCTACCCCTCACAAAAAAGCCTACATTACAACCTATTGAAAGTCCTTTTTGATTCTAGACTTGTGTGCACATTCTAGCAGTGGAGATATTAGAAAATTTGCAAGCCTATGGCAGAAATTTCTTCATACATGTTTTTGAGTGCTTTCATCTTTACCTTAAACACTTGAGAGTTGAGCGATACACTTCCTGTGAGTTCTTCCACGGTTGATGAATTTTCCGTCTCTTTCAAATTGCTTGTGGGTAGTGGATTCTTGTTTCTTGACTGTGATGAATCTTGTGAGGCATTGCACTTTAACCACTTGATCTTTTGATTTCTTTCTTGCATATTGATTGAGGACAATCAAACGTTCAAGTTTGGGGGATTTGATAAGCTCGTTATTTCACTCACTTATCTATATTATTTTTATACTATTTTATGTAGTTTTATTGAGTTTATATATATATTTTATGCATGATGTCAATATTAGGTGGTTTTAGGTGTGTTTTGATGTTTATGCAGGTTTTTAGGCCTAAACTCATGAGAAAACCGTTCCGAAAGCAGTGACGTGTAAGAGTAGCAGTGAAGAGTTTTTCCACAAGAGGAATTCGGGCTATTAGTGCATGGCAATGGATGATGCTTTGAGTTAGCTCTCCAACGCAACTGGAATCGGGTCAATCGGAGTTCGGGAGAGGAAGTTATGGCCAAAACCGTGAGACCGCGCAGAAGGGGCGAGAAGCTGCATCGACAGACGCTAATCAGCATCTATCGACAGCGGTTTGAAGGCCACGTCGATCGACGGAGATGCCTTGTCGATCGACGCGGACCTCCTGGCGCGGGAAATTGGCAGAATTCGAGATTTTTCATATCTTTAGCCCTAGATTTGATATGATACACCTCCACCTCTATATATAACCTTGTAAAATCGAGTTTTAAGCATGTTTTATTCCAGATTTCAGATTTTGAGAGATTCAAGGAGTTTTAGAGTTTATGTTTGAAGATCAAGTTTTGTGGGAAGACATTCCAACCCAAGTTTTTATGCAATTCAGGTTTTATCTTTCTATGATGAATATTACTCTGAATATGTGTAACTAAACTTCTTTTCAGATTCTAGGGTTTCGAACTATTAATGTATGCATGTTTGATTAATTGAATTATTTTCCCTTTCCCTTTGTAGTTTGTGAAATCTGTGCTTATTCATAATCTTGATTTGTTGGCCACATCTTAGGATTATCTAGTTGATTACTTGAGACGTAACAGTGATAGTTTTCAATCGAAAGAGATTTTGACAATATAATCTGATTTCTTGTCGTAACTGAAGGAGATTAATTGTAGGAATAAATCTGTAGATCTTTGGAGTTAGTTAATTTATCTTGAGACCGAGCGGAGATAGGTAATTAATTAATCTACTTTACGAATTGTCCAACAAAGAAGTTCATAATACTTTTCTGATGTTTCACTACGAAGAGGAATTAAAATTGGGAATTAATCAATTCATTCATACATGTCATACTTGATAGGTAGTTATCCCTGGAATCTGTGCTTCTCTTATTTGAATTCAAAAGCCTCTTAATTTCCTGTTTAATTTTCATTAGCAAGTATTGCAATTTTCAAAACAACCAAAACGTTTTAATTGTTTTTCCTAACCAGTATTTTAAGAACGTCTGATTTAGTATTTAGGATTTTTTGTTGTTTCATTCCCCTGGATCGATAACCTTAGGGTTTACAAATTTATTTGCCACTATTTCTATAATTAATCTGTAGAAATTACAGTGATCATCGAGGCTGGCCAGGCCAGGTGCGGTAGCTCCAGGGCGGTCGATGGCGTGAGGGACGGCAGGGCAGGCGGCCAGGACGGTGGCGCGCGGCCAGGGCAGGCGGGCGGGCGCGCGACGCAGCAGAACCCTAGGTTCCGCCCGCGCGTGCGGCAGGCCTGCACGACCCTGCGTGCACGCCGGTGGCGCGCCTCCCTCTTTCGGTCGACATTGGCATGCAGGAGTAGGTGGTGGCGGCGGTGGCTCGGGTGGCCGGCAATGCGGGCTGGGGCGGCGATGGGGCTGGGCATGCGGCCGAAACGCAGAAAAACCCTAGGGTTTTTTGCATGGTTCGCGTGAGCCCTGATTCCGTTCTTGCGCGATTCCGGTGAGTCATGGTGGCCGACGGTGGAGAAAAAAGGTGAACGGCAGTTCGGGCGACGGTCGGGGCAAGCCGGGGCGGCGGCATGCAAAAAAGGCAACGGCCGGAGGAAGCGGCATCGCGGGCTGCAACCATGCACGTACGTGCATGGCTGTTGCGCATGCCGGGAGCCCTCATGGCAGCGGCGAGTCGCCGGCGGCGGTAGTTCGCCGGTGGTGGCTGTTGGTCCCTGAGATCAGAGTCGTCGTGGTAGTGATAAAGTATAAACACGAAATGCAGCGGAATAATATAGCGCTTACTTGTATTTAGGTTATTCTCAACTAGGGTTTAGTTCAAGTTTACTTAAGTTCCTTCTTGCAGTTATACACTAGCAACTCTGTTGCTAGGTTTTAAATCACAGTCGCACAATAAGCAATAAATTAGTAATCAGCAAGAGAACACAAGGTTTATAGTGGTTCGATCAAATGATCTACGTCCACTCCGTAGCCGTATCGCTAAGAATTTCACTAAGAAAGTATGCGGTGTACAAAGAGTTGCCTTTCCAGTAAAGCAGGTAACCGACGTAAGGTCTGGCTACTTCACGGCTATCTTCTGATACTCCGAACTTCTCAGGTGTGGCTCGGGCTGAGTCAAGGGCACACCTTCGTAAAACTCGCTTTTACCACCTTTGGAAGAGTTTAAAGTTCCTTCCGAACTGTCCTTCTTTTGCGGCTTCAGTGCCCGTTGTTGTGTGCTATAGTGTGACTACAGAACCAATGTGCAAGTATACACAATCCACAAGCAATATAGTCAAGTGAGACCAGATATCGAACCCAAGGGAGTGATTTTCTAAATCGTGCACTAAGAATTGTTTGTAAATCAAGAGTTGTTGTTTCTAACTTCTACTTCAAACATAAATATGCATAAACTATGATTCCTACTAAAGTTATGATCAGTAGTATTTCCTCGTTCCACAAAATGAACATAAATGTTATAAATGGATTCACAAGTACTGGAAAACACACTCGGGTTATGGAATACAACGCAGCACAGCTATTCTATATGCTAGAGTTTATGTCTCGCAATTCCCTGAACCTTAGAACTTTTCCTAATTCTGCCTAGCGAACTGTCGTCCTACTAGATCTACACCTTTCATTGGGATTCATATGTCTATGCCTCTCTCAGTGATTGGATGATGGCAATATGAAGCTAAGCTCGATTAAGTTGCATTTTCTCATATGTCTATGAAATCAACACAATTATCTAAAATCCCCTCGGCCTATTTCACCTTTCGGTCTCCATAGGTGATGGGTTTCCATTCACTGTCGTGCTCAAGAAATGGTTGAAAATAGGATTAAAGATAAGTTGAGTCATGCGAAACTCGACTCTAACATATATTCAAGCAAATGGTACTTTGTTCCACAACCCAAGTGTAAATGAAATTAGTTCATATTGAAAATAAAAGAAATAAGAGCATAAGATCATTCATCATCAGAAATACAGCTTGAAAATCTAAAATCAAACTATAGACGATGATCCTTTCGTGCTCCGATTACTTCCTCTCCAAGCTTTATCTCCAGGCACCTCTGCTCTCCGTTCGTGTTGTTGTTAATTCTCGTTATCTGAATTATTGCCAAGCCTTTGTTTTATATTTTCTTTTTCATAGCCGTTGATCTCCTTCTCTCTTCCATGATGCATCCACGTGTGCAAATGTCATTGTTTCCTTCAGATAAGGGATCGGCTTCCTTCAGTGCCACCTGTCTTCCCAGCAGACAAGATCAAAAAGGCCCTTTATCCTTGTCTCTGAGTGGTCCCGGAGAGAGAAAATCTCCTTCCTCCCAATCATGTATTTCCCATGCTCAAGCATATCTTCTATCAGAATGCGGCAGGTAAGCTCTAGCTTTCAGAATCTGAACTAAACTTCACTAAAAACTTGCAAAAACTTATTAATACTTGCATAAGTTAAAAATAACATGACCTATTTACATAGATACTAAAAACAAGCAGAAAGGACTCTGGTTACTAAGTAACTTATTCAAAACAACATCTAAAGTTCATAAGAAGGAATCAAAAGATAACTCTTTATGAGAGTTATCACCCGTCATAATCAATTCCTTTACAAGAAATTGACTGCTGGATACTTTCTATAAAGAAAGCGATCCCAAAGATTGAACATTCTTGAATCAATTCAAGAATCTCTCAGATGAGTGTCAGACGTACAATGACACACTCAAGTTGTTGAAGGCTTTTCGATGTCACTGTGTTATGCCTTTCAACAGAACCGCTCTCGAGCCTTTTTGCCTTTTTGGAATCTTTCGAATATATATTTGTGTAAGAGTGTGAGCAGCTTTTTGTATCTTCATTTGACTTGCCTTTTATAGTTGGAGATTCGGAACTCGAGTCGGCATTTCAGTTTAGACACAATGGATCTTTCATCTTAATTGTATGTAGCTTTTTACCAACTTTTCTGTCTCCGTACAAGCTTTTCCGACCTATTTCTGACAGGTCTAGTCTTCGCGCGTTGGTCAGAATGACGGTGTAGCAGTCGTTGAGATTTTCTTGGCTGAGCTTTTCTGGAACGGGCTGCTGGACATCTTTTAGCATATTGCTAGACTAGATGTTTGTCTGCGCAGCAAATGCTCTTCTGCTACTTTTGACTTCGGATTGCTAACGCCCTTATCAATCTGTGATGTGTTAGCAAATGCTGACTCCTCAGCATTCTGCTACCACTAACTTTCTTCCTCTTTACCATTCTCTGATGTTTGCTGAGAGTGTTTCAAGCAACCTACTCTATTACAACTCAATATTCACCCTATACAGGACATTACAAGAGTTGCTAAGCTATGCTAAGGTTCAGCAATGATCGACCATCTACTAAGGTTTGATCCAACAAAACCTTTTACAATGTGATCCTAAGGAAATTTCAGGAATATTTTCCCAACAATTTCCCCCTTTTTGGTGCGATCAAAGCTTACTAAGGATTGCCGAGACTTAGCATCGAAAAATTCTGAGTTACAAGGAAATTTCTAGACAAACTATCTCAGAATCTTACTTGCTTTAAGTCCTTAGCAAAAATCATATATTTTAAATAAAATTCCCCCTAAAAATATGCTGGGGAATATTTTCCCTTAGTAATATTACAAATAAATCATCCAACAAACATTTTTATCCTATCTTCCAGATTCTGATTCGTTGAATACACAGAGAGTGTATTTCAACTATTGTACGCACTCGGAAAATCAGAATTAGACAGTAAGATTTTGTCATGATTATGATGATTTCATATATGATTTTGAAAATACAAGTCCAGTGAAATCAGTTCAGAATCACGGCTAGAACAAAAAAAATATAAGCGACAAATGAGGATGACCTTAGTTCTGGGCGTCCAGTGGAGGTTTTGACATCTCAAGAGATTCCACCTTCTTCATTGTCATGGCCATGAGTTTCTCCATTTGCTCAATACGCGCTTGTTGTTCTGCTTTATGTTTTGCTTCTAACTTCATCCTTTGTTCCATCATAGTACGTTCAAACTCTTTTTCTTTCCGCAACAGCTCTGCTTCCTCTGCTTTCACCCTTGCTTGCTCGGCAATCCTTTTTTCTTCCCCCTCTTCGAGCGCATCCAAAATAGAAGTGGAGAAAGACTTGTGTTCATCAAGATCTACTCTGAGAGTCACCACATTCGTTTGCACCGTAGAGACGGTTTCCTCCACATGTGTGATCTTTTCAGTAACTTGACCAACCTTTTGCTGAACCTCAGAGACAGAGGTTTTAACTCCAGAGATTGCTCCTTGTACATCAGCAACCTCTTTTAGGACTTCTTCATTAAATCTGGCTTGCTGAATGTCGCGTTGATGTAGTGCGTTGTGAATTATGTTAACAAGAGATTGAAAACTCACTTGTACCGGTTTTGCAGCGATGGGAATGTTGGAAATAACCATTTCATTGCAATCTGCTGTGGTAGTAATCTCACCATCTCCTCCTACCACTGTTATGATTGCAGATTCTGGAACAACAACTTTAATTCTTTGGGTGGTAGCTTCCGATGTGGTTGTGTTTGCAGGTGCTTCAGTAACCACATTGGTATCCACTTCCATTGAGTCAACCACTACATCCTGATCGGGATTTGAAGCAGAACCTTGAGCCTCAGAAGCTTGAAGTGAGGTAGCAGCTCGAGTATAGTCTTTCTGAAAAGTAACCACTTTGAGATAATCTTGTCTCTTAGCTTCTTCTTCATTTGCCTGTTCAAGAGCGGCTAGTTATAGGCTTTGAACTCGCAACTTCTCCTCATAAGCATCTTTCCTTTTCTGATAAGCATCAATTGCAGCCCTTTGTCGTTTGGTTAATTGTATATGTGCTACAGACTTCTCATCCGGAGCAAACTGTGATGGGGGCAGCGACTGGGATGCAGAAAAATGTCTGTGGGCACGGATGGCTTTCAATCTTGCAATCACCTGTTGATCGGTGTACTGTTTCGTGCATGAGGGTTGTTCCATCCATTCGTTTGGCCATAATTCTTCTAAACGCCAGAAGTTGAGGCCTTTCCTGGCAATGGTAATCATCCTTTCTTCAAAGCAAAGTTCATGCATGATATAATCATACGTTTTCCATCGCCTGAATTGTTTACCAAGTGCCTTGCCTTCGTTTGTTCCTTCATCCATTTCAACATAGAAGACCCCGGTAATGTCCCTATTGACCTCTTGATCTACAAATGCTAAGATCTCATCACTCCAATCTCGGAGATTAGCATTCGAATCATCCTCAAGCGAGACAGATGCGCACCACTGAGCTACTCTTCTCGAGTGAAAGAGTTTGCGAGGTAATCCATGAAATGGGATCCTCAGTTGTTCATTCCTTAAGGTGGGGTATTTTCTAAGAGTTTTGGCATCAAATACCTCAATAGATTCCCCCTCAGAATCAGATTCTGATGAACAGGTGGACTCATTCAAAAATCCAGCAGAGGAGACTTCTTGTTCCATTGTATCATCTACTTGATCCACATTATCAGCAGTGGTTGTTGTCTCCTCTGCAACATGGAACTCTTCAGCAGTGTCCTCCATAATTACTTTAGCTACAGTAGATTCTTCAGCATTTGTATGAGCCATGTCTTCAGCAGATGGTTCCTTTTCAGACCCAACAATATTTTCCTTAGCAGAAGGTTCCTCAGCAGACATGTTGGTGTCTTCGATCTCCTTCGTGGTTCTTGACGACCCTGCATCCTTATCCCTGGGAGGTATAACATCTGTTACTTTATATGGTACGTCCTTCTTTGAACTATCACCTTGATTGGGTTCGTTGGTTGGTTCGCGAATATGAACCTGTTTGCCTTTGGAGTGTACCTTAGCATTGAAGGCTCCAGAGTGGATCATCTTATCTAGCTCTTCATCAGACATGTCGTCTTCTTCAGGTGTAATTTCGGCAGTTTTACTATCTTCAACAAGAATTTCCACTTCTTTCCCTTTCAGAGTAAAGTCTACTATTGTCTTACCTTTCTTTGCTGCTCTGCTTAATTCTTCAGCAGCTTCTTCGTTTGATATTGCACTAGCAATCTTCTTTTGGGCCTCTCACTCATCGTGAGATTGCTTTACCTGTTTGAAATTCAGATCTCTTCCTTTGAACATAATTCTTTCCATGTCCTTAATGTATTCTTTAGTTTCATGTGCTTTCTTTGCAGCGTCACGTTTCCTTTTAGTTTCACGTACACTTTTGACACGATCCTCAAAACTTTTAGAGGACAAGGGTGGGTCAACCTCCTTTTCAGCAGTAGCAGCAGCATGATCAGCAGCTGCTTTCTTCTTGGCTTTTTCGATTTCTTGAAGTTCAGCAATTTTGAATAGCCGTTGACGAGTAGATCTCCTTTTTTCGGTTGGCACAACCCCTGTTTGTTGTTCTGATGAAATTGGAAGAGCAAGTTGACCAATCACAAGTGGTGGATGTTCTTCTGCCTTTTTCTCCATAATTTCCTCTATCCTTTCGGTAGGCATATCACCGAGGGTTACAATGTCCTCAAGTTGCTGAAAACATTGCTCTGTTTCAACATTCTTAGTCAGTACTGCTATTTCTTCAGTAGCGACAGGTGATGCTGTCCGCAGCACCTGGTGTCCTAAAGAGCGTTCGTCTACTTCCTCATCCGAAGTAGGCTTATCCTTATCGACATTGGATTTGCCGGACAACTTCTTTGGTTTCTTGTAGTCAAGAGGGTTGGCTTCCTTCCTTGTTACAGGAATGAAATCAGTGGGAAGTAACTTCACACCTTGATCAATCTTCTTGGGATGCATGACTAACTCCAGAAATTTTCTTATTTTCAATCCAAAGTTAACATTCGATGAGAATGTTCCATCTACAGACATGTGATCATTCTTCCTGGCGTGCTCTGCCCATCGTTCGAAGAAAAATTCTGCCCAATTGCCCTTCACTCTGTCCGTGAGAGCCATCATCACAACATATTTCTTAGCAGAGAGCTCAGAATATGATCCAGCATCGCATTGAAACATCTTGATCACCAATTCAGCAAGAGTTTTAAACTCATCCTTTAGAGCGTCAATGGGGGTGGCAGCCTTGAATGAAATTAGTTGACCTTTTCTATCCTTCATTTTCTCAGGCTTTTTCCACAAATTCCAACGCCTTTCCATCTCATCATAATCTGCTACTTTGTATTGAGATATACGTTCCCCCTTATTTCGAAGACCAAAAGTCTTAGCAAGAACGTCGGCATTCACATCAATGATGCTTCCATAAACACAAGTTTTAAAAGACTATCCATCCTTACTCATGACTGCTCTGGCATAGAATTCAGAAACCATATGCGAATGAAAATGCATGGGTTCAGCGGATAAGTATTGAATTACCTGTTCGCTGTCGAGGATATCAATTATCCAATATAGGATATGTTCAGCAGCAAGATGTTTATACAGAATGCGATCCTTCATGATTTGAGCTAAACGCCTTTGCTCCTTTGAGTGGCCGGTTTGCTCTTTCTTCCGAGCCATCAAAACCAGTTGACCATATGGTATTGAATCGTCAATATATTCCTTCTTTAGAATGCCAGTAAAACCTGGAGCATGACGCGCATGCAAGGGTTCTTCAAAATTTGGTGGAAGATTGAAGAGAGGGGGTTCACTGGTTCCAGGACGATGGTTATGGGAAGTGGGTTTCTGGGATGATGAAGATTTGCGGTCGGAGGCCATTTCTTCGGAAAAGAACTTGGAGTAATCTCGAAGAATTTTGAGATTTTGAAATTGAGAATTTTGCTCTGGGTTTAAAAAAAATGAATGGAAATGAACAGTGATTAGAGCAAAATAGGGTTAAACTTTTGAATGTGAGATCTAACGATTGAGGGAAGATCTGCGACGGGTTAGATCAACGGTTCAGAATGAACGCATCTTTGCAAATAGCTTCCCATTCTCTGAGAAAAACTCAAGTGCGTCTGACGTGGCGTCTCCTTAGTTGATGCCGCCGTTTGCGTACATTAAATGCGCCTTATCGGGTCCCATCAAGTTTGAGTTTAGAGTCATCCCGCCTCGATTTTGGATATGCTAATGCTTCTGATCTAGGAGGCGTCCAAGGATGCTAATAGGTGATAATGAGTCTCAGCACCCATATTTATAAAGGAATGTGCTAACCTTTCCACATGATTCGTCAGCATCTTTCGAAGCTCTGCTGAGGCTCTGTTGTGGCTCTGCTGGAAAAAAATAATGATGAGAGCCTCGAGCCTCTCAATGACCATTACTTGTTACTGCTGAAATGATTTGACTCCCCATGCATACACGTCGATTCCCTTACTTGCGACATTTTGTATTCCGAGAGACGAATCATTGTGATCTTCAGACAGATTTTATTGGTCTTCCCGTCATGATTAGTAATTTCTCTATAAATACTCTCGTTCAAGATTATCCAAACATCACAACTTTCTTTCTTACCTAACCCATAATAGCAACCATTCCTTCCAAAAGAAAAGCAAACTTCCTTCTCCACTAATGTATTCTCCATAAAAAACCGTAGAGATCAGGCGCAACCTGATTCTTGATGAGTCCGGTCCGGATGGATACTATGTGGATGATTATGATGTGGCCGAGAAAGTCATGGGCACATTGTAGTGGGGAGGTCTCTCAGAGTTTGCATGTGCTACCCCTCATCGTTTCCAGGAAAAAATTCTCCAGGATTTCCTTGGTGATTGTCGTGCTGAGCAGAATGCAATTTACGGGGTGTTCTGTGGTAAGCTCGTCCGTTGGACCCCTGACACCTTTTCTGAGGATTAAAGCCTTCCTCGAGGTCCGCTGTCCATGCAGGACTATCTTGGAGCAGAGGTGGCTCCAAAATGGCAGTCATGGGAGAGATGGCATCATTCTCCCCGCTTTAAGTTCAGCCCAAATGTTCCAGCCTCTGGTCTTCAGACCTCATATTGGGTGATGTTCCGCATTGCCCATGGTATTCTGCTAGGAGAGGAGCCTTACGACTTCTGTTTTTCAAGGGATATGTGGCAGGTAATGATGGCTATTGACGATGTTGCCTCTGTAGACTGGGCCGGTTTCTTCTTCAAGAATGTCTGGGAAAGCGTCAAACTTTACCCTTTCATGCCACTTCGGAATGGAATGCAACTCAGCTGGTTGATGAAAAAGAGTTTTCCAGAGATTGTTGAAGGACCATCCAATCTTCAGGGAGCTGATTTCATCCCTACAAGCCTGTTTCTCCTTTCTGAAGAATATGAATTCTGTAGTAGGCTTTTGTTGATTTTTGACTTATGATGTAATAGCCCTCTCTTTTTAAGATGAAATGAAGTCCTTTTGCAATGCATGTCCATCCTTTAGAAATGAATAATTGCATAACTTAATCATATCAACAGAATGATCTTTGACATATGTCCTCAAGACGAAAGATAGAATTTGATCTTCATCCTTATATATTCTGCTGAGCAGACACAATCTGTCTACTGACTGCTTAGCAGTGCATTTGACGTTTGCTATCATCCTAGTAGACTTCTTTTAGCAGAGACCTTCATCATATGCTGAAATGTAAAATTACAAACCACAAAAACCAGAAAGAATGAGAATAGCATCTCATTCATCCGCAGCAACGTCTAACTCCATCAGACCTAATTTGATGCATAATTCTTTGAATCTTGTTTCTGTTAGAGGTTTAGTAAAGATATCAGCTATTTGATCCTCCGTGCATATACGTTGAATATCAATATCCTTCTTTTCTTGATGAACACGAATAAAGTGATGTCAAATATCAATATGCTTGGTTCTGGAATGATGCACTGGATTCTTTGTGATGCACATAACACTGTTGTTATCGTAGTAGATTGGTACACATTCAGGAGAAATATCATAATCCTGAAGTTGTTGTCGAATCCATAAAATTTGCTAACAACAGCTAGCAGCCGCTACATACTCTACTTCGGTGGTTGATGTTGCTACCGAGTGCTGTTTTTTGCTGAACCAGCTGATCAACTTATGTCCAAGGAATTGACATGTGCTGCTAGTGCTTTTCCTATCAATTTTGCATCCTCCAAAATCAGAATCTGAGTAACCACTCAGAGCTAGACTGTCGGCTCTTGGATACCAAATTCCTAAGCCTTCTGTGCACTTCAAATATCTGACAATTTGCCTTGTTGTGTCTAGATGTGTTTTGTTAGGATTTGATTGATATCTAGCACATAGTCCCACAACATATGAGATATCTGGTCTGCTGGCTGTAAGATACAGCAGAGACCCGATGATCCCTCAATATAAAGTAGGATTCACTGCTTCTCCTTCTTTCTCAAGATCTGCTATGCACGTATTGCTGATGGGAATCCTTAAGCTCTTGGTTCTCTCTGGACAATACTATGCAATCAGATCCCGCGTGTATTTCCTTTGGTGAATGAAAATTCCTTCATTGGATTGTTGAACTAGAAATCCAAGGAAGTAGGACATCTTCCCCATCATACTCATTTGAAAGTTACTCATCATTAGCTTGGAGAATTTATTGCAGAGATCTTGATTCTTCGAGCCAAAAATAATATCATCAACATAAATTTGCTCAAGTAGAATGCTTCCTTTGTCCTTAATACGAAAGAGAGTTTGATCAATCCTTCCCTTTTTGAAACCATTGTCGAGCAGAAACTTGGATAGCGTTCCGTACCATGCTCGTGGCGCTTGCTTCAAGCCATACAAAGCTTTCCTTAGCTTATAGACTTGGTTTCCATTCTCAAATCCTGGGGGTTGCTCAACATAGACTTCTTCCTTGAGCTCGCCATTTAGGAATGCACTTTTGACGTCCATTTGCATGACCAAGAATTCATGATGTGCAGCATATGCAAGAAACAACCTTATTGCTTCCAATCTAGCTACTGGAGCAAATGTCTCGTCGTAGTCAATGCCCTCACACTGTTTATAACCTTTGGCTACAAGACGTGCTTTATTTCTCACCACCACGCCTGATTCATTCTTCTTGTTCTTGAATACCCACTTGGTGCCAATAACATTCTGATGTTCTGGTCTATCTACCAGATCCGACACGTGATTGCAAGTGAATTCAGCAAGCTCTTCTTGCATAGCGTTCACCCAGTCTAGATCGTGAAGAGCATCATCAACCTTGGTTGGTTCCTCACTAGATAGGTAGCAAGAAAACATTGCGGACCCTTGTCTTGTCAGAATAGGATCATTAATATCTCCGAGAACATCTTCTAGAGAATGAGCACGCAGCCATGCTGGTCTGATAGGTTCTCCAGCATTTCCTTCTCCTTCTCGATTATTGGCGTTCTCTTCATTATTCGCTTGATCCTCAGCATCTGGAGTGTCAGCAATTTGCTCTTCAGCAGTAGGAATTCCTTCAGCAACCGGGGCTTCTGCTATAGGAACTTCATGGTCAGGAGCTTCTTCTTCAGCAGGTACTTCAGCAGCTGGTATCTCAGCAGCTCCTCTGCCAAGATCTTCAGTAGCACCTACTCCTTCAGCAACGGGAGGAGAGTTTGAAGTCTCCTCATCTGAATCATCAAGCAGATTAAAAATATCCTTTTGAGGATTGACCTCAGCATGATCATTAGCATCACTGGCCTGGTCAGCAGTTTGATCACCTTCTGAGTGCGTCTGTATTGGATCGCAATCATTCATAGACTTAGTCGGGTCAATTCGTGAGTTTTCAAAGGAATTCAGAATCGATTGACCATTGACATCATTAGTCTCATGATTGGTTTCCTACGTATCTTATATAGCTCTGCGCACTAAAGTAGATTCATCAAAAATAACATTGCATGTTATTTCCACAATTCCATTAGTCTTGTTTAACACTCTATAACTATTGTGAGTGGGGTGACCATATCCAAGAAGTACACCCTGATCTGACTTAGGTGAAAAAGTGTTATGTTTCGACTTTTCGTTGTTATGGATATAACATGTCACACCAAAAGCACATAGATAATCTAAATTAGGCTTACGACCGTTATATACTTCGTAAGGAGTCTTGTTGAATCGGCTGGTGATGGAACTTCTGTTCTGCGTATAGCATGCCGTCATCACCGCTTCTCCCCAATACTTAGCAGGTAGATCAGCATCGGCTAGCATAGACCGCACTGCCTCTTTCAGTGTCCGATTCCTCCTCTCTGCTAGACCATTCTGCTGAGGAGTCCTAGCAGTGGACCTTTCATGATTTATACCAGCTTCCGCGTAGAAATCCATGAGGATTCCATTGCAAAATTCGGTTTCGTTGTCAGATCGGATCCTCTTCACAGTAACCTCTTTACTGTTTTGCTCCTTGAGAATTAACTCGGGTAGAATGATCTTAACCTCATCTTTGGCTTTAAGCAGACGAAGCCATGTGTACATAGAATAGTCATCAACTACCACAAGAGTATATATCTTTCTACTTACAGAGGGTGGAGTGGCTGGTCCTAATAGGTCCATGTGCAATAATTCAAGAATCCTGCTTGAGGTATTCTTCTCTGAGTTGGAATGAGACGAAGCTTTGGTCTGCTTCCCTTGTTGGCAGGCTTTGCATACGCCTTCCTTACGAAATGTGATGTCATCAGGTAGACCTGCGACAAGCTCATTTCTGGCAATATGGTTAATGGTTTTGAAATTCAAATGATTTAACCTTTTGTGCCATAGCCATGTGGTTTCTTCTTTGCTCAGTGCTAGAAAGCATGAATGTTGTTGGCCACTTTGCCAATCGACAACATAAAGACCACCTTTCTGAATTCCTCGAAGTTTCACTTCTCTTGTAACATTGTCAGCTATAGAACAACCTGAATGAATAAAAGATATTGTGTACCGTTTTCGCATAGTTGACTTATGCTTAGCAAATTATGCTTGAGGTTGGATACGAGAGCAACATTGACAATCCTTAGTCCATTGCACTCTATACATCCTTTGCCAAGTACTCTGCCTTTGCTGTTATCTCCGAACACGACAAATGGACCATATGTTTTTTGAATATCTGAGAACAGTTCTTCGTCTCCCGTCATGTGTGTCGAACAACCACTGTCTAAGATCCACTCATTCGACATGCCTAATGTCTTTGCACTTGAATCTTGATCCTGCAAGAACAATTAGGTTGATTTAGGTCCCCATTTTGCATCGGGTCCTGAAGGATTAACTTGATTCATTGTTCCTTTCGTAACCCACATTTTGGTAATCTTCAAGGTTTTCTCGTTGAGATCCTTTTTGTCAACCTTCTCAACCTTTTGATGTGTGTATGCATGTGGTTGTGTGTTGTGCTTCTTCGCCTTCATCGTCCTTTGGTGATACACGTATCTGGACTCGGGCCTCACATAGGTGTTTCTCCTATGTGGTGTGTAATGATGGTACTGGGGTTTCACTGAATGATATTCAATTTGTCTTCCCCGAGTAAGGATAAGATTTGGCTTCCTAGCATTTGAAACATGATGCTCAGCCTTTGTCCTTGAATTTGCTGAATAGTTCTGCTTAGCAGACCTATAATGTGAACTTTGCTGAGATCCAACATCTCTTGTGGTACTCTGCTGAAATCTCACATTCTTCTTGACCTTTTGTTGAGGTCTAGCATAATGATTGACACTCTGCTTGGGTCCAGCAGACTGTTTGATATTCTGCTGAGTGATCTGCTTAGCATTTGTCCTAGCATTCGATGATTCAGCAACTAATGTATCCTTCTCTTTGCCATCACCAAATATTTTTCTGGCAGAAACAAAAGTGATATTTCTCTTTTGCCTCGAAGTTTCATCTTCGTCATAACAACTGTGCTCAATTTCAGATCAGTCATCGTGACGTCTCTGTTGGCTTATAAGGATATTCAAGATATCCTAACTAGTCATATATGCGCAGACACACTTCTCATTGGCTTTATTTTTCAAAATTAGATTTTCTTTTTCAAGATTTTTGAAATTTTCAGAAAGTTCAGAAAATTCAGTTCTAAGTCTTGATAGCTCCTCACTATCGGACCATAGTCTTTCGACTTCGTCGGTCAGACTTATGACTTTCTGTTTGAGTGAAGAATCTTCTACGATAGAATTTTTCAAGGTGTATTCCTTTGAAAGTTCTAAAGAAAGCTTGGTAAGATAGTCTTCCTCGGAATATAGGAAGGAATCCTCCGATTCAAACGTGTGTGCTGATAAACACTCGTTTTGTGCATTTTACTGATATGAATCTGCTCACTTTTGACCTTAGATTAGATCATTACGTGGTGTTCTCATGCATTATTCGTATTCTTTGAAGAATTATTACGTTTGGGTTGTTTTTAGTTGTTTATACAAATTTCATGCACAATTGAGTTGTTTTCAAGATATGATCGAGCACACTGATGTTAGTTGATGTGTCGTTGCACTAGGAAGGTGAAAAAGTGAGAAGAGATCGACGAAAAAGCTTCAAAAATCCAGTCGCGATGTGAACGGCGACCTAAATTACATGATCGACGGTGGCCGATAATGCATTTCGGCCGCCAATCACGTAAATTCTCATATTTCCCTTCGGCGCATGAATGGCGACCTAATTACAAGAACGGCGATTGTCGTTCATGCTTTTAGGTCGCCGATCATGCAATTTCTAGAATTGTGTTTCGGCGCATGGATGGCGACCTAACTGCATGAACGGCGACTGCCGTTCATGATTTTGGGCCGCCGATCGTGAAAATTTTTGGGTTTTGCTACGTTACACGGATGGCAACCTGAGCACACGCTCGGCGGTCGCCATCGACGCATTTTGGGTCGCCGATCGTGACTTTTTTGGCGAAAATTGATCCCAATCCCATATCTTTTTGGGTTTGAACAAGATATGTATAAATAGAGGCTTCCAAGACTGAAAGAGGGTTACTTACTCTAATATTTGATCGATCATTGAGAGAGAGCGAGAGAGGGAGAATTCAATGTGATAGAGCTGAAGATTCAAGATTGAAGAATTGGGTTTTTAGTTTCATGTTCTCTAAGTTTTCGTACTCTTTATTTCTTTGTTTTGTGGAATTTAGCATGATTGTCTAAATCTATATTGGATTCTAGGGTTTTGAAACTTGTTGACATTCATTCAATTGTTTATATGATTTGATTTTCCTTTTCCATTGATGTTTTAATTACAGCTGGGGTTTTCTTTAATTACAAGATATTGGCCATTGATTGTAATTCGAATTGGTAATTTTTAACCGAGAGGTCTAGGTTATTGATTAAGATGCAGAGTAATTAAATTTGATAGGTCAATTATCCGAGAGGAATTTGAGCTATTGAAGGGTTTTTGAAATCTAAGGTTTTATCAAGAGTAAAAGTCATTTTGCGCATCCGAGAGGAGTCACTAGATCGTTTATTTCTATGTTATGGTTGAGAGTCAGAGAGGGTCACCTGATAATATTTATGAGATTAACTCACATCTTTGGAAATTAAATTAGAATTGAATTGTATAAATAATTATTTGATAGTTCTTCAAAGTGAATTGCCCTGGAATCCTAGTTTCCTTTATTTTCTAAATCCTAATAATTCAATTGTTTACTTTAATAATTCTTGCTTAGTTTTAAATAAACAAAAATCTTTATTCGGATCGTCTAGATAGTAACAAAATAACTGTGTTTTGGTGCCTGAGTGTATTTAGAGCCTGCAATTTTTGTGTTCGATAAATTATTACTTGTCCTCTGCAGTGATCTGTACACTTGCAGAATAGCGTGTTGAAAAATACGATATCAAGTTTTTGGCGCCATTGCCGGGGATTGCAAAGATTTATACTTGACACTAATTCTGTTATTGCGTCACTACTTTAGACATTATTTGCTTTAATTTATGTTTCTTGTTATTTTTACTTCTGTGCTGCTCACTGTGGTAATTTATTTCAGGTAGTATTTACGAACCAGAGCGAAGGGTCCAGTGCTTGAACCGTTAGATCCTGAATCGAGTCTACCTGTCGAAGAAATTCTGCCAGAATAAAGTTAGTGTTTACAATGGCTGATAATAATCAAGCAGCGCAGATAGCCGAGTTGCAGAGGCAGCTACAGGAGATGAATCTGAGGCTACAACAACAGAATCCTCCAGAACTACCGAGACAACCTACTATTGATGAGATGCATGAGCTTATGACTGATAGGCACCGTCATGCAGATTTTGGGTTAAAGGTGGATACCCCAAATTTTGAGCTGAAGAAGGGATTGATTCACACTGCTCAACAGAATCAATTTGGGGGTCTACCATCTAAGGATCCCCACGTACACATCCAGTCCTTCCTACTGTTGTGTGATACAGTCAAGCAGAATCAGGTTCCAATTGATTACATCAGACTGTGCCTGTTTTCATTTACATTGCGCGATAGAGCCCTCTCTTGGTATCTATCTCTGGATCGCAGTGCAATCACCACCTGGGAGGAGCTGTGTAAATTATTCTTGGTCCAGTTCTTCCCCCCCAGCAAGACTATCAGATTGCAGACTCAGATTTCTCAATTCAGACAATTTGCTGGGGAATCACTGTCTGAGGCATGGGAGCGATACAAGGACTTACTACGTTCCTGTCCTTGCCATGGTTTTACTGAAAAGCAGCAGATCTGTCATTTTTATGGGGAACTTGATGATGAAACCCAGAAGCACGTGAGAGCTTCAGCTGGATGATCACTTACTGCTAGACCTCCACAGGAAGGGTTGAAATTGTTGGAAACTATGGCAAAGAGTGAATATAACTGGCCGGCAGACAGGAGGGATCGCAGGATAGCAGCAGTTGATGACACTGGGGATTTAGCTGCTGAAATTAAATTGATGAGGTAGGAAGTGGCTGCATCAATGAAATCTACTGAGACGCGTTTGTCCAAACTGGAAAATCAAATGCCATAATTCGGATCTGATCAGGGGGGTGACATGCCGATGGAAGATATTAATTATGTGAACCATAGGAATTTCCAGAACAATAGGGGCTACCAGCGGGGAACATGACATATCATCCCAATAATAGAAATCACCCCAACTTCTCCTATGCCAATCCGAATAATGCACTGCAACCCCCACCTGGATTTTCTGCAAATAATGGGGGTACCAGTGAGCCTAAGGAGCCAAGTATGAGAGAGCTCCTGACCCAATTTATCTCAGTGTCAAATGCCAAAACCACAAAGATGGAAGGGGAAATTTTTGCACTACAGACTGGCATGGGGGAGATAGGCAAACATATGAAATAGATGGATACACAGATCTCCCAGATCGCCAATGCAGTTGGGAACCAACATACTCCCGGACATTTTCCCAGCAATACTGTGGTAAATCCAAAGGATCACTGCAATGCTATTACTACCCGCAGTGGTAGAGGATATGAGGGGCCATCTATGCCCATTGATACGCCTGTGCAACCTGAAGTTGTACAGCCTGCTCCTGTTCTTCTTGAAGAAGAACAGACTCAAAAGAGCAAGAGAATCTTTCCTGAAGACAATTCCAAACCAGTTGGTACTGTTGCGGTGCTTTTCCCACATCGATTTGCTAAGAAGCAAAAAGAGGAGAGATATAAGAGATTTTTGGAGCACATGAAGAAAATTCACATTAATCTCCCTCTAATTGAAGTTGTGCAGGAAATTCCTGGGTACATGAAATTTCTGAAGGATATGGTTACCCAGAAGAAACCATTTTGCGCATTCGAAACTGTGAATTTATTTGAAGAATACAGTGCCATCATCCAGAAAAAAATTCCGGTAAAAAGGGCTGACCCAGGATGTTTTTCTATCACCTGCATAATTGGTGGACAAACATTTGAAAAAGTCTTATGCGATTCAGGGGCTAGCATCAATCTGATGCCCCTCTCTATTTTTAATAGACTCAGAATCGGCGACATCAAACCGACTGCCATCAGACTGCAGATGGCTGACAGATCGGTAAACTACCCTATAGGGGTAGTAGAGAATGTACTAGTGAAATTTGGGGAATTTATTTTCCTGCCTGATTTTGTGGTCCTAGACATGGAAGAGGACCGAAATATTCTGTTGATACTTGGGAGGCCCTTCCTTAACATTGCTGATGCACTGATAGACATCAAAAAGGGAGAGCTTACTTTAAGGGTAAACGATGAGAAGATCACATTTTCCATCTACAATGCCATGGAACGACATGATTCTGATGACTGCTATGAAGAGTGTGACATGGTTCAGGTTTTGTATCCTTATGACCCTTCTATTATTTTTTCTGATTCTTTAGATTATGGGGTACAAAATTCTGTTTATTCCTGTGATAATCTATATAATGCTTGTGATGAGCTGCTAGAGTCTGTTTTAGCATTAGATGGCGCAGGTGAAAAGAATAAGATGGAAAGCGCAAATTTTCTGAAATTAAGAAGCGAGGAGGAAGAAGAGGAAGCTCGCAAGAAAGCTCTGCAGCAGCAGGAGAAAAAGGAGCCCCCAGTGCTGGAATTAAAACCCCTACCGGACCATCTGAGGTATGCCTACTTTGGCAAAAACGACACATATCCGATAATAGTATCTGCCATTTTGTCTACTAGACAATTGGATAGATTACTGCGGGTTTTGAGAGACCACCAATCTGCTATTGGGTGGTCACTATCTGACATAATGGGCATTAGTCCTTCTATTTGCATGCACAGGATTCTACTTGAAGACGGATACAAGCCCAAGGTGCAGCTGCAGCGAAGGATTAATCCCATTATGCAGGAGGTGGTGCGAAAAGAAGTGCTGAAATTATTGGATGCCGGCATGATTTATGCCATATCAGATAGCGAATGGGTGAGCCCCACTCAAGTGGTGGCCAAAAAGGGAGGTACTACTGTCATTAAAGATGAGAGTGGCCAAGAGATCGCTCATAGGCCTGTCAAAGGTTGGAGAATGTGCATCGACTATAGAGCACTTAACAGTACTACTCGTAAGGACCACTCTCCCCTTCCCTTTATTGATCAGATGCTGGATAGGTTAGCGGGATATGATTTTTATTGTTTTCTAGATGGTTATTCTGGATATAACCAAATAGTGATAGCCCCTGAAGACCAGCATAAATCTTCTTTTACTTGTCCCTATGGCATCTTTGCATATAGGCGCATGTCTTTTGGTTTGTGTAATGCTCCTGCTACTTTTCAGAGATGCATGATGTCTATATTCAGTGGACTTGTAGAAAACATTATGGAGGTGTTTTATGGATGATTTTTCAGTGTTTGGTCATTCATTTGATAACTGTTTAGAAAACCTGATTACTGTTCTGCAGCGCTGTCAAGAAACTAACCTGGTTTTGAATTGGGAGAAGTGCCATTTTATGGTACGAGAGGGCATTGTCCTCGGTCACAAAGTTTCTGCTGCAGGTTTGGAGGTAGATCGCGCCAAGATTGTGGCAATCTCAAAGTTACCACCTCCCACCAATGAAAAATCTAAGGAGTTTTTTGGGTCATGTAGGCTTCTACGGGAGGTTTATAAGGGAGTTTTCTAAAATTTCCAAACCTCTCAGTTCTCTACTTATGAAAGATGCAAAATTTGTTTTTGGTGAACAATGTTTGCAGGCATTTGAGAAACTGAAGCTGGCCCTCACTACTGCTCCGGTTCTCATTTCACCAGACTGGTCAGAGCCATTCGTTTTAATATGCGATGCCAGCAACAATGCAGTTGGAGCTACTCTGGGACAGACGAGGAATAAAATTTTTAGAGTCATCCATTATGCCAGTAAGACCTTGGATGAAGCCCAGGTTAACTACACAACTACTGAAAAAGAGTTAATGGCGGTGGTGTTTGCATTCGACAAATTCTGGGCTTATCTTGTTGGGGCAAAGACGGTGGTGCATACGGATCATGCTGCGATCCGATATTTATTTGAGAAGAAGGAGGCAAAGCCACGACTGATCTGTTGGATCCTGTTGCTACAAGAATTTGACATGGAAATCAAAGACCGGAAGGGATGCGAGAATGTGGTAGCAGACCATCTGTCAAGGCTAGAAAATCCGGTGGAAGGAGATGACCCCTGGATAAAGATTACTGAAGTTTTTCTGGATGAGCAGCTACTTGTAGCTGAGGAGGTAGATCCATGGTATATGGATCTGGTTAATTATTTGGTTGCAGGTGTTCTACCACCTGATCTGTCCTCACATCAGAAGAGGAAGTTCTTGCACGAATGCAAGTTCTATTATTGGGATGAGCCATTCCTCAACTGCCGCTGTGCTGATATAGTGATTAGGCGGTGCATCGGGATGCAAGAGCGTGAGCAGATAATGGGGGACTATCATTTTTCCCCATACGGAGGCCACTGTGCGGCGAATAGAACAGCCATAAAAATCCTCACCAGCGAGTTTTATTGGCCTACTATTTACCGCGACTGTCAGAAGTTCATGGTCGGCTGCGACAGATGCCAGAGGATGGGGAACATCTCAAAGAAAGATGAGATGCCTCAGAAATACATGCTCGAAATTGAGCCCTTCGATGTATGGGGCATTGATTTCATGGGACCGATCCCTAAGTCCCATGGATATCAATATATCTTGTTGGCTGTGGACTATGTGACCCGGTGGGTTGAAGCCATCCCCACTGCGATGAATGATTCAAAGGTGGTGCTCAAGTTCTTACAAAAGAACATCCTAACTCACTTTGGAGCACCTCGAGCACTACTGAGTGATGGAGGGTCACACTTGAAAAATAAATGGCTGGGGAGTCTGTTAGCAAAATTGGAGTGCATCACAAAATTACATCTCCATATCAACCCCCATGCCAATGGTCAAGCTGAGTTGGCCAACAGAGAAATCAAGCAAATCCTGGAAAAATTTGTGGTTTCCAGGAAAGATTGGGCTACTCGCTTGGATGATGCTCTATGGGTATATAGAAATACATTCAAGACTCCAATTGGTATGTCACAATATCAGTTGGTATTTGGAAAATCATGTCATCTACCAGTGGATCTGGAACACAGAGCATACTGGGCAGTAAAGAAATCAACTGGGATCTAAAGACTGCAACTGAGCAGAGGTTTCTGCAACTGACTGAGTTAGAAGAATTCCGAACTTAAGCATACGAGAGTTCAAGGCTATATAAGGAGCGAGCCAAAAGATTTCACGATCAGCGCATTCGCCACCGAGACTTCACGCTAGGGGATCAGGTACTTTAATTTAATTCCTGTCTTTGTTTGTTTCCCAGAAAACTTAAGTCAAAATGGACTGGTCTATATGTGATTCAGAAAGTGAATTCTAATGGCATTGTAGAGTTGCTAGGTTCTGATAGCACACAATTCACTGTCAATGGTAACCGAGTCAAAACTTATGTGCAGTACGAGTCTGTGTCGTTCGTCTGTGAACTTCACCTAATTGATCCATAGGTTATACACTGCTGTGTCTAGCTACAGACAATAAATAAAGCGTTTGTTGGGAGGAAACCCATCTTTTATCCATTTTAATTTGCTTTACGTGCTTTGTTTAAGTTGTTTTGATGCTATTTTCCCTATTTTCCACATTATACGTTCACTTTTGGTTGCTTAGTTCATTGGGTGCAGGAAAGAAGAAGAAATTCAAAAATTTCGCTGGAAAAACCATGAACGGCGCCGCATTTACATGAATGGCGGTCGTCGTTCGTTAAATTTCAGACCGCCGAGTTCCCCGTCAAAAAAATCAGGTTCAGGGCATGAACGGCGATCCGAAAACATGATTGGTTGTCGCCAATCATGTTGTCTAGGTCGCCATTCATGAAAAATTTTCAAAACCAGTACGGGACACGAACGACGATCCATTTACATGATTGGCGATCGTCGTTCATGTAAACGGATCGCTGATCGTGTAATAAAAAGGGAATTGCTACGGCACATGCTTGGCGACCTAGATGCACGAATGTCGACCGCCGATCGCGCAATCTGGGTTGCCGATAGTGCAATTTGCACGATTATTTTCCTTTTCCCCATTCTTTTCTCTCTTCAAATTCATTCTTCCTTAACACAAAGAAAAAACCCACGAACTCACAAACCTTCATACTCAAATTCCCGCTCCAATACACGAAATCTTCACAAATCCTTCCACACATTGCTTACCCATCACACCTCGAAGCTTTTCTTCGGTTTAGTTTCTCCAATTTCGCTCAAAAACATGAAAACCCCAATTTCTAGGGTTTATAAACTTTGTTCCTATTTTGCCCTATACTCAAGGTAAATCTCATACTCTTGCTTCATATTTAAATTTTGTCCTTCATATTCAATCATGTAGTTGATAATGTAGGTTGCACTTTGGATTTACTGCTTTAATTTTCGTTTATGCATAGTAATTTGAGTTTATTTATCGTATTTGAGCATGTTTATGTTTATTGTCGACTAATTTAGCTTCCTAAGTCTTAGATTTGAATTGGGGATTTGGATTCTTGAAATTTGAATTATGTTTGATTTAGAACTTGGATTTTGGATAATTTACTACACGTAGTCACATGTCGGGCATCGTTTGTTATTTGGATTATTGATTGCTTTGGTTGCACTATTTTCTTCCGTTAAGTATTAATTTAGTATGGATTTAGGTCTCGTTTGCATGTTTGCTCTTGTTTGAGTTTGGGGGTAACAATTTTGATATTGGAGTTGAATATGTGGAAGTTGATCTTTAGAGTTTGGAAAGTGAATTTTGTTGAGCCAACTTGAGGGAATTTAGCTATTTGTTTTATTCGTCTTCATTATTGTCATGTCAGCTGGTTCTGAATCTTGTTTTGCTCAAGTGCAGATAAATAGATATGCCTCCGAGACGCCAAGCGATTGAGCCTCCCCCAGCTACTCTATAATCTTTGGAGATTGACTTCGATGAGGAAGAATTTGAGGGAAATTATGACAGACTGGTTCAAAGGGGAATTGAAGCCACCCGTTACTTCGACACCGATGCTCTGCAACAGCTTGGATTGTACGATGGTGTTTTAGAGCTTTTCAACAACATTGGATGGGGGCCTCTTCTCGCTGTTTCGGCCCTCACTCACAAAAGAATTACTTGTGAGGTGCTCAGCTCGCTCAAAGTCCAAAAAACCGATAGAACTACGCCAAATGGGGCCAAATTCAGGGCAATGAACGAGGACATGAATCTCTCAACCAAAGATATCAACCGTGCATTTGGGGTCCCGAATCTGGGCGATTATTTGCGGACTCGATGATTCAACACTTCAGTCTTTTGGCCTCAGCTCACCCTTCCAGAGGACAGCGCTTGGGTCTCCTGGACATACAAGGCCACCCAGATCCGCAACCTGGTACTGAGGGTTATTCAGCGCATCTTAGCGCACACAATGTTTGCTCGAAAGGACAATGGCTCAGTTAGGGAATCTGAGCTCCTGGTTATGTACGCCATGCTGCACCAGCAAAAGATAAATTTTGCTATGGCTTTTCTGCAGCAGTCCCGGTGCGCCGCATCTACTGAACAGGGAGTCATTTGCATACGGGGTCTCTGGACCCACATCGTACACTCTCTGGGGATTAGCAATGTCCGGATACCTGCCGAGCCTCAAGTACTCATTAATTTGGAACGGCTGGCCGACCTCCGACTCATCACCACGAGCCACCCTCCCTTCTATTTTTGACAGCGGAATAAGATGCATTTTCCTCTGCCAAATCCTGAGTTGACTAATGTAGGGATTCATCGCTACCGTGATAACTGGCGCCTGGACACACTGGCCCACACTCAGGCCATTCAGGCTGCAGAGGCTGAGCACGGGCCCCACCGACTGGACGGAGAGGACTGACTACAGGGGGGCGAGCGAGGACAGAGCTTTGGTCATGCACTTCTCCTAGAGCAGCCACCACCGGTTCACACTCAGGCCGGTTCTTCCAGTCGACCCGCGGGTGAGTCCACTAAATACTATGAGCGCCGCACTCACCGCGTGGCATTTAAGGAGCGCCTCAATTCACTTGAGAGGCAGTGGTCAGATTGGAACACTCAGCTTCAGGCTCTTTCATCAACTCAGACTAGTTACTCCACTGAGCGTCGTTCTTTAGAGGAGGAGCAGAGGCACGAGTGGACAGCCCGGAGGTCCTTTGAGGATTAGCAACGGGAGCAGTGGGCGGCGCAACAGCGTCATTTTGTCCAGGAGCGGGAGCAGTGGCGCCGCCAGCAAGAAGCCGACGATGAGATGCGCCGGTTCATGGCCCGATTCCCGCAGTATTGGCCACCACCACAGTGATGGTTTCTCGAGGTTTACCACACATCTTCGTGATCCTTTTCCCACAAACTTATTCTTTCCTTTGTATCGAATAAGTTTGGGGGAGGGGGTGTGATCGGGCGATGTGTGCTTTTATCCTTTATCTTTTCTTTATCTTTTACTGTTTGAAACCAGCTGAAACTGTGATCCAATGTGGCACTTTTGTATTAACCTGATTCATTAACCGATTTGTAGACATTTAATTTTCTTTCTATTTAATTTGCTTTCTGTTTTTTTAAAAAATTGCCTTTACTGTTTTTAATTCTTCTGTTGTACTGGGTCTATAATTGGGAGCTCTGTTACTTGATGATATTTGTAATGGGATTAAAATGGTTGGGTCGTGTATATTTGCATTATTGATCAAGATCATGATGACAATGTGTTCTTTCTCATTAAACCTGTATTGATTTGTTGCACATGAAGTGATGAGGTGTAGACTTTTACAGAATTGATTTTGGCCTCTAGGACATGCTTATAGCCTGTGAGAATTTGAGCCTGTGATTTGTTTAATTGAGAGAATGTCACTGTGCATTTTACCTCTAGAACTTGCTCTGGTGTCTGTGTCAAAACTGTAGTAGGAATGTCAAGGACTTGGATATGATCTTAGGCCATCATTTCATTAGCCATATTATATCCAAACACTAACCCGATACATACTCCTTTGTTAGCCCAGTTGAGCCTGAATACCTTTCCTTCTTAACCCGGATGATAGGAGGTGTGGATGGACATTTAAGGGCACCTGGTAATGTTAGGTGGTGAAAAATATTGTCTTTCTATTTCAGTAACTAGTCCAAACACTTTTGGGATGGATATGTATAATAGTAATTGGTGGGAATATGAGTACAAAAGAGTTTATCAATTTGTGGTCAAATAAAGTGCATAATGAGTGCACAAGCGTTTTTGAATAAGTCAGTGTAGTATATGTCCAAGAAAATTTGTAGTGGGTATAAATATATATATATATATTGTGAACAGAGTGTGCATACTGTGTCTGTTAAATTAATAATGCACAAGAGTTGTGTGTGTGATTTCGATGTCGAGTCTGAATCCTATTGAGTTGGAATTATGGGATGCGTCTTGCTTCAATTTAATTAGAGTCATTATTATTTGAGTCGGTCAGTTAACAAGTACGGTATGTGATGAGGAATACTTGGGTGAATGGAGTTATAAGGTTGTTATTATTCAGTCACTTAGCAAAATTTTCCATACATTTCACCAATGTGCCTACATTAGAACCAAAATAAAGACATTTGTGATCTTTGTTCTAGCATTCCCAAAGTCAGTAGAGAGTTTAGACAATGAGCAAGCTTATGGTGGGGAAGTTGTACAGTTAATAATTTGAGAGTATACACTAGCCTTTCTTGCAATGTGAGCGAAATTTGAGTGATACACTATCCTGTGAGAAGCAGACTTTTAGAGGTCAAGATTGAAATTGTTTGGTTTTCATTGAGTTAATGATTGTTGCAGTGTTGGTGCGGGAATGAAAAACCCTTTTGTGTCTGAAACAAATAATGATCAATTAATGCACCCCTCATGTTTATCTCTTTCTTTTAATTGTTTTCCTCATTGTTCGAGGACGAACAATAGTTTAAGTTTGGGGGGTTGATAAACACTCATTTTGTGCATTTTACTGATATGAATCTGCTCACTTATGACCTTAGATTAGATCATTACGTGGTGTTCTCATGCATTATTCGTATTCTTTGAAGAATTATTACGTTTGGGTTGTTTCTGGTTGTTTATGCAGATTTCATGCACAATTGAGTTGTTTTCAAGATATGATCGAGCACCATGAAGTTAGTTGATGTGTCGTTGCACTAGGAAGTGAAAAAGTGAGAAGAGATCGACGAAAAAGCTTGAAAAATCCAGTCGTGATGTGAACGGCGACCCAAATTACATGATTGGCGGTCGCCGATCATGCATTTGGGCCGCCAATCTCGTAAATTCTCACATTTCCCTTCGGCGCATGAATGGCGACCTAATTACATGAACGGCGATCGCCGTTCATGCTTTTAGGTCGCCGATCATGCAGTTTCTGGAATTGTGTTTTGGCGCATGGATGGCGACCTAACTGCATGAACGGCGACCGCCGTTCATGCTTTTAGGCCGCCGATCGTGAAAAATTCTGGGTTTTGCTACGTTACACGGATGGCGACCCGAGCACACGCTCGGCGATCGCCATCAACGTATTTTGGGTCGCCGATCGTGACTTTTTGGGCAAAAATTGATCCCAATCCCATATCTTTTTGGGTTTGAACAAGATAAGTATAAATAGAGGCTTCCAAGACTCAAAGAGGGTTACATACTCTAATATTTTGATCGATCATTGAGAGAGAGCGAGAGAGGGAGAATTCAAGGTGATAGAGCTGAAGATTCAAGATTGAAGAGTTGGGTTTTTAGTTTCATGTTCTCTAAGTTTTCGTACTCTTTATTTCTCTGTTTTGTGGAATTTAGCATGATTGGCTAAATCCATATTGGATTCTAGGGTTTTGAAACTTGTTGACATTCATTCAATTGTTTATATGATTTGATTTTCCTTTTCCATTGATGTTTTAATTACAGCTGGGGTTTTCTTTAATTACAAGATATTGGCCATTGATTGTGATTCGAATTGGTAATTTTTGAACCGAGAGGCCTAGGTTATTGATTAAGATGCAGAGTAATTTAATTTGATGGGTCAATTATCCGAGAGGAATTTGAACTATTGAAGGGTTTTGGAAATCTAAGGTTTTATCAAGAGTAAAAGTCCTTTTGCGCATCCGAGAGGAGTCACTAGGTCATTTATTTTCATGTTATGGTTGAGAGTCCGAGAGGGTCACCTGATAACAATTATGAGATTAACTCACATCTTTGGAAATTAAATTGGAATTGAATTGTATAAATAATTATTTGATAGTTCTTCAAAGTGAATTGCCCTGGAATCCTAGTTTCCTTTATTTTCTAAATCCTAATAATTCAATTGTTTACTTTAATAATTCTTGCCTAGTTTTAAATAAACAAAAATCTTTATTCGGATCGTCTAGATAGTAA
Organism: Plectranthus barbatus; assembly: GCA_026898455.1. Classification (NCBI taxonomy): domain Eukaryota; kingdom Viridiplantae; phylum Streptophyta; class Magnoliopsida; order Lamiales; family Lamiaceae; genus Plectranthus; species Plectranthus barbatus. Next base: position 30,510 of record JAPKLW010000020.1, on the reverse strand, counting down.
CAAAATAACTGTGTTTTGGTGCTTGAGTGTATTTCGAGCCTGCAATCTTTGTGTTCGATAAATTATTACTTGCCCTCTGTAGTGATCTGTACACTTGCAGAATAGCATGTTGAAAAATACGCTATCATGTGTTGAGCATGAAATGTTAGCTATAGATGTTACCTCTTGATTGTCGACTGCTAGGGCCGATTCGGAAGGTTGCTCAGCATCAGCAGATGGTTCACCATCCTCAACGATTCTTGCCATGAAGACCATCAAGGTTTCCTCTTCCTCGTCAGTAGGGTAGTTTTCCTCTTTGTTGTCGGGAATATCTGGGACTTTTGTCCGTGTCAGCAACGCTTTTGTCACAGCTCGAATCGCTCGTCTTTCAAATCTTTGCCAAAAACGTTCTCTTTCCTCAAGACTCACCTTTGGACAGTCATGCTTCAGGTGATGAGGAGATTTGCATTCAAAACATGTCCTTATCTTTTTCTCAGTAGGATGCTGCATCGAGGTTGCTTTTGCCTCCTTTTCGGCCTTTGCTTCCAGAATCATTTTCTGTATCTTCTTCATCTGCTCCTCCAACTCGTCTATTTTTTTATTTTCACTATTTGAGTTAGAAGTTGAGGAGGTCTCCTTTATCGGTGTTGATGGTGTTGATCTCTCCTGGTTATAGAACGGTTTCCTAGGAGATTTCCATTTGTTTCCATCCTTTTTGACGAAGTATTCTACGTCTTCTTGAGTTCCAGCGCTTGTTGCATTAGGATGTACTATAGCAGCTTCATTCTTCTTCGACTGCTGAATAATGAATTCATGCGCCTTTAATTGAGAGAAAACTTCAGTGGTAGACATGTTGCTAAGATCCTTTTCACTCAAGTTTGTCATCTTGACAAACCAATCACTTCTGGGGTAAAGCTTGGATATAATCTTGTTATTCATTTCCCCTTTGTCATATGTCTTGCTGACATTTTTGAGTTCTCCTATGATAGTATTGAATCTTTCTTCCATCAGCTGAATAGTTTCACCACGAACCATAGCGAAGGATTCGTATTTGTCCACAGCTACTTGTAGCTTGTTTCGTATCATTTGTTTCGTCTCCTGAGAAACTTCACAGACGTACTCCCACATCTCTTTTGTTGTGTTATAGTCTAGAGCTTTGTCAGACATCAAGGGAGGTAGATAATCCATGATTAATTTCATGACGATAAATTCCAGCTGGCCTCTCTTTTTGTCTTCAAGAGTCCATTCCTCGTAGGGTTTCTTCACCATCCCAGGTCTGGGTGGACCATCAGCAGGTCCAGGTGGTGCAGTGTTAACCTTCAGGATCTCTATAGGACCAACCGTGAGAATATCCCTCATCTCTGGATGTATGCTCTGCAATTGGATCATGGCCTTCTTCTTCCAAGTTTCAAATCCATCCTTGTTGTACTTTGGAAGAGTGTGGTTCGTCATTTTGATTATCTTCGCCTTTACCAGAGCTTTGTAAGACACAGATACAAGTAATGCAAGGAAAACTAGGATCTAGGTCTTAAGCGACTCAAAAGCAGTCGGTTTTTCAACCTCCTACTCTGATACCACTTGTTGGTCCCTGAGATCAGAGTCATCGTGGTAGTGATAAAGTATAAACACGAAATGCAGCGGAATAATATAGCGCTTACTTGTATTTAGGTTATTCTCAACTAGGGTTTTGTTCAAGTTTACTTAAGTTCCTTCTTGCAGTTATACACTAGCAACTCCGTTGCTAGGTTTTAAATCACAGTGGCACAATAAGCAATAAAACAGTAATCAGCAAGAGAACACAAGGTTTATAGTGGTTCGATGAAATTATCTACGTCCACTCCTTAGCCGAATCGCTAAGAATTTCACTAAGAAAGTATACGGTGTACAAAGAGTTGCCTTTCCAGTAAAGCAGGCAGCCGACGTAAGGTCTGGCTACTTCCGAACTTCTCAGGTGTGGCTCGGGCTGAATCAAGGGCGCACCTTCGTAAACTGTCCTTCTTTTGCGGCTTCAGTGCCCATCCAAATCAATTCCTTTACAAGGAATTGACTACTGGATACTTTCTATAAAGAAAGCGATCCCAATGATTGAAGATTCTTGAATAAATTCAAGAATCTCTCAGATGAGTGTCAGACGTACAATGACACACTCAAGTTGTTGAAGGCTTTTCGATGTCTCTGTGTTATGCCTTTCAACAGAATTGCTCTCGAGCCTTTTTGCCTTTTTGGAATCTTTCGAATATATATTTGTGTAAGAGTGTGAGCAGCTTTTTGTATCTTCCTTTGACTTGCCTTTTATAGATGGAGATTTGGAACTCGAGTCGACATTTCCGTTTAGATACAACGGATCTTTCATCTTACTTGCAGGTAGCTTTTTACTAACTTTTCTGTCTCCGTACAGGCTTTTCCGACCTATTTCTGACAGGTCTGGTCTTCGCGCGTTGGTCAGAATGACGGTGTAGCAGTCGTTGAGATTTGCTTTGCTGAGCTTTTCTGGAATGGGCTGCTGGACATCTTTTAGCATACTGCTAGACTAGTTGTTTGTCTGCACAGCAAATGCTCTTCTGCTACTTTTGATTTCGGATTGCTAACGCCCTTAGCAATCTGTGATGTGTTAGCAAATGCTGACTCCTCAGCATTCTGCTACCACTAACTTTCTTCCTCTTTAGCTACCTACTCTATTACAACTCAATATTCACCCTATACAGGACATTACAAGAGTTGCTAAGCTATGCTAAGGTTCAGCAATGATCGACCATCTACTAAGGTTTGATCCAACAAAACCTTTTACAATGTGATCCTAAGGAGATTTCAAGAATATTTTCCCTATAGTGGCTCGTCGGGCCAAGTTCTCACGGGCTATTGGGCTTGCAATGTTTGCCTAGGCCTGCGATTTGGTTAACTAGCCAAGTTGTCCAATTTTCTGATGGATCAAATCTTGGAGGCCCAGATTCAGAAAATAAATCCAGATTCAGAAAATAAATTCAGATCACAGTCCAAGTAGTGGGAGCCCAGTCGAAGATCTGTATAATTAATTTCAACTTGTAATAGTTAGAATTAATTTTATTTTGTATCATGGGGCCACGAGGACATTTTTTTATTTGTTTTATTATCTGTATTCGCATGATATATGTGTTTAATTTAATTGCGCAGCATATAAGCATGTTGTAGATAATAGGAGCACGTTTACTGCTTTTATTTACCGCTTTAAAGCATGCTATGTGATTTATTTTGTGTAATTAATTATAACTATAAATTTGGGGTTCATGCTATGCATGATAGAATTTTAGCAATGTTATAATTATGGCTACATAAAATAATCTGTGCAATTGAACCTTATGAACTAAAAAATTACTAAGCTCATAATTTAGTAAGACCTCCACAAAGCGATCCTTTATTGGAAGTGGGTAATTTATTAGGTAAACGTCTACATGTGTAGCTTACTTAATTTATTATTCATAAGTTCTAATAGATAGGATTTCTTAAAACAAACATTTATTTCATGTGAGAAGTGGGAGTTCATGCATAAATGTCTACATGTGTAGCTTGCTTATTAAGTTTTCTTAAGTTCTCTAGGGATTGAATTAAATGAGACAGCCTTATTATAGGGATCTGGTGTGTTCTAATAGATCCTTATATGGGAGGGTTAGCTTGGTGGTAAACTAGCTTAGATGTTATCCAGAGTATAACTCATTTGTGATGTCCCTGCTCAGTAGGATAATATGATCTTAAGTTAGTCTCCAATTATTAATTTCATTTGTCTAAGGAACCCGGGCATGGATTGGAATTAAAGGACTGGAATTGAAAGACGTTGTCTGGTTAAGTGTTTGTTGTAAACGTCCACATGTGTGGCTTGCAATAGTAATAATTAGGCAAATTGGAGGAAACATTAATATTGTTTTATCATAAGGTTTCAATATTTAATTGTTTCAATAGTTTGCGAGTATGTTTTCATTTCTGCTTTAATTTATTGTGTTCAGACATGTCTATTTCTCATGTTGTCAACCTCTTAATAACAAACCCTTTAACTGGTCCGAATTTTCCTGAGTGGAAGTTATGCTTCATGGAAATACTCTACACTGCAAAACATGCCCATATACTTTACATGGACCCTCTAACTCCCAAGTATTGGAACTGTACTGCTTATGAGCGAGTGTTCTATGACAGATGGGTAGCTTCTGATGAGTTTGCCCGCAGACTCATCATGAAGAGTCTGTCTAGAGAATTAAAGCTCAAGTACAAGAAGTTCCGAATTTTCTGTTGAGATATGGAGGGACCTTGTGAAAGTTTATGGGAAGGTGAGACGAACTGTCAATTATAATTTTGTGGAGGACCTGGTATGCAAGAGGATAACTGATGGGAGTTCGTTGATTCTGCACTTTGTCAGTATGATGAGAATTATGAGAAAGTACAGAAAGAGAGGTGGACAAGTCAGTAAGCGGGCAGAAATAAACATTATCCTGCACTCTCTGTCTGATTCTCATAATTATTTCATCAAGTCCCTCGGTACCAGGCGCGAGTTTACTCTTCCTGAGTTACTCTTGGCCCTGATGCGAGAGGAATCTGACCTTAGGGCATTGGAATTTGCTCCAACTTTGTCAGCTTTTGACAAGACAGTTGCTGAAGCAAAGGAAATGCTTAAAAGGTTAGATGAAGCTGATTTAGCAGAAGATGTCATCAGGCCATGCAAACGCAAGCGAAGTGAAGTAGATTGTCTAGTGCTCGGCACGGGTAGACAATGTACGTCATGTGCATTTATAACGGAAACATGTTTAGCATCGGTTTCAACCCATTCTTGGGTAGTGGATACTGGAGCTACTGATCATGTTTGTTATACTTTGCAGGGGTTCAGGCCAACAAGGCAGCTGAAGCATGACGAGATTACCATCTCAATGGTCAGCGGAGAGCAAGTCTCAGCAGTAGCCATTGGAGATTTTACTTTATGTTTTGAAAACAATGTTTTGATTTTGAGAGATGTTTTATATGTGCCGGTTTTTCGGCGGAACTTAATATCAGTTTCCAGGTTATTTTGTGATGGATATTCAGTTAATTTTTATAGTGGAGTTTCTATCGTTGGTAATAACGGTGTTATATGTCATGGCAAACTGATTGACTCTCTCTATATCATTGATTGTATGAATAAATCTTCCGTGAATGTTGCAAACTCATCCAATAATAATAATCATTTAAAGAGAAAGTTTTCTTCCGATGAGGATCAAACATATCTCTGGCTTTTGAGACTAGGTCCCATCAATCTCTAAAGGATTAAAAGATTAGCATGCGATGGGCTCTTGGATTCTTTTCAAGTGGTACCGCATCAAATATGTGAGTCCTGTATAGAGGGAAAGATGACAACCAGGCCTTTTAAGGCAAGTCAGTCTCGAGCAGAGAATGTGTTGGAATTGATCCACTCTGACTTATGTGGACCAATGTCCACGCAAGCTCGTGGAGGTAATGAGTACTTCGCCACATTCATTGATGTTTACTCAAGATTCGGATATGTCTATTTGTTTCGCCATAAGTCTGAATGCTTTGAGAAATTCAAAGAGTTTAGGACTGAGGTAGAAAAGAAGCTAGGGAAGACTATCAAGACACTACGATCAGATCGTGGTGGTGAATACCTAAGTAACGAGTTCTTGCAGTACTTGTCAGACAATGGGATTACATCCCAGTGGACTGCACCAGGAACCCCTCAACAAAATGGTGTAGCGGAAAGAAGAAATAGAACTCTCTTGGAAATGGTCAGGTCGATGATAAGTTATGCAAGCTTGCCTATTTTGTTTTGGGGATATGCCTTGGAGACAGCGGCCTACTTGCTTAACCTGGTACATTCTAAATCAGTTCCTAAAACACCTCTGGAACTCTGGTATGGGCGAAAGCCAAGTTTGAACAGAGTGAGGGTTTGGGGTTGTCCAGCATATGTGCTGACAAATGAACCTGATAAGTTAGAAAGTAGGTGTAAGTTGATGCTGTTTGTAGGATATCCCAGGCAAACGAAAGGTGGTTATTTCTATTGACCTAGGAATCAGAAAGTCGTTGTCAATACCAACGCAAGATTCTTGGAGGACGAATATGTAAGAAACCACAGATCCAAGAGTGAAATTGTCCTCCACGAGCTTGAGGACAAGGAAGCAATTCCATCAGGAAAGCCCAGTGTAATGGTAAATCCACCTGTAACAGGTGAGGCTATACCAACACTGCCACTAATGCAAGGTATGGGACCAACGCGTACTGTGCCAACTACTGACACGGTTCAGATGCCTCATCGCAGTGGGAGGGTTATCCACCAACCCGAAAGGTATATGTTCGTGGGAAAGTCTTCTGACTTGATCCCAAAAAATGGACTGGATGATACTAATCTCTGGACATATGACGAGGCGGTATCTGAAAAATATGCAGACAAATGGTTGATCGCCATGGATTCAGAATTAGAATCCATTACGGCTATGGATGTATACCAGAAAATTGATTTGTTAGATGGCTGTCGAGCCATAGGGTGCAAATGGGTATACAAAAGAAAGAAAGGAGCGAATGGTGAAATTACAGCTTTCAAAGCAAGGCTGGTGGCGAAGGGTTATAGTCAGAAAGAAGGTGTAGACTATGACGAGACCTTCTCACTGATAGCCATGCTTAAGTCCATTCGTATACTCCTAGCCATAGCAGCACATAAGGACCTAGAAATCTTGCAGATGGATGTCAAAACCATATTTCTAAACGGGTACCTAGAAGAAGGTAGGGACATCTATATGCAACAACCAGAAGGTTATGTGCAGAAGGGTGAAGAATATTTGGTCTAGAAGATAAGGAAGTCATTGTATGTACTTAAACAAGCTTCACGGTCATGGAATCTTTGTTTTAATGAAGTGATTAAATCCTATGGATTTTTACAATGCTCAAACGAGAGTTGCATGTACTGTCTATGTGTCAGCGGAAGCGTGGTGTTCCTTGCACTTTATGTAGATGATATTCTCCTATTTGGCGACAATGTGGAAGTATTGTCGGGCATAATGGGGTGGTTATCCGAGCAGTTTCATATGAAGGACCTTGGGGAGGCAGGATACATCTTAGGGGTAAAAGTATTGCGGGAGCGCAATAAGAGGATGCTGACCTTGTCTCAAGGATCATATGTGGATACTAAGATTGCCCGTTTCAGCATGCAAACTGCCAAGAAAGGTTTGTTACCCTTCAGACATGGCATATATTTTCCAAGGATCAGTGTCCGGTGACACAAAGGGAGAAAGATGAAATGAGGAACGTGCCGTATGCATCGGCCGTGGGGAGCCTCATGTATGCAATGCTATGTACGAGGCCAGATATCTGCTTTACTGTAGGCATGGTAGCGATATACCAGTCCAACCCTGGACAGGCGCATTGGACTGCGGCAAAGCATATACTCAAATACCTGAAAAGGACTAGAGACTATTGTCTCGTCTATCAGTGTGAGGAGTTGTGCCCTTGGTTTATACTGATTTGGATTTCCAGGCAGATCGAGATGAAAAGAAGTCCATTTCTGGCTATGTGTTTACATTGCGAGGTGGGGCCATATCATGGAGGAGTGCAAAGCGGAAGTGCATTGCGGACTCCACCATGGAAGCAGAATATGTGGCAGCTTCTGAAGCTTCGAAAGAAGCAGTATGGTTTCGAAACTTCCTTCTGGAGTTGGACGTGATTCCTAAGCTGCCCAAGACAATCACGATATATTGTGATAATTCGGGAGCTGTGGCTAATTCAAAGGAACCACGAACTCACAAAGCAACAAAACACATTGAAATGAAGTACCATATTATACGAGAAATCGTAGCAAGGGGTGATATGCTAGTAGAGAAGATTGACACAAGAAATAATCTAGCGGATCCATTCACAAAGGCTCTGCCTCAGAAGGTCTACGAGATGCATGTACGTAACCTTGGGCTGAGGGCAAAGCTATCCACGTAGAATGTTTGATGTAATAGCTAGATTAGTTTAGACACGTTATACTCTGGAAAGCACCTGTATAATGCTTTGAGTATAAGTGGGAGATTGATGGATTTATATACTGAAAGCATTATGATTGGTATATTATGTACAAGGTCGATTGGTTAATATACTGGAAATCATAAATTTTGTATGTTCATCTCCTGTCTGAATTAACAAACATGTGTCGCAAACGCAATTATCCTCTTATCTGAAGGGAATCTTCACCAGATGTTCAGATTGGGTTGGGATATAGATTAGAAGATAAGATCAGGAGGATTTTCTCTCTTCTCTCTCTCCTTGTTTATTCGAAAATAATTATCTCATTTTCATTAAGATTTATTTCCTCAATCTTTTAGGAATTAAATCTTTGTGCGTGGGAAAGATCAAGAGGAATCTCCGCGCACTCGTTCTTCAGAGTTTCGCAATCCAGGTATTTCGCATAAACCCCCTTATGCATATTCAATAGGAGCATGCTAGGATTAATCATAGGCATAGCAATTTATTTTTTATATTCCAATTAACGATCCTTGGCAAACAGACTTCGTGATTCAGTTCACGAATCCCTTCAGTGGCCGTGTTGGAATCTCTTCATTTTCTTCAAGTTCATGGAGAATAATTTCACTCTTGGATTTATGATTTCTTACATATTCGTCCTCCAAGAATTTCCTGTTGGACTGACAACGACTTTTTGATCCTCAAGACTATAGAAGTAACCATATTTTATTTGTCTGGGGTATCCTACACACAACATAAGTTTACACCTACTTTCTAACTTAGCAAGTTTGTTTTCCATCACATAGGTAGGACAACCCCAAACTCTTATTTTGGTTAAACTTGGTTTTCACCATACCAAAGTTCTAGAGGAGCTTTAGGAACTAATTTACAAGTACCAGGTTAAGCAGGTACGCCGTTGTTTCCAAGGCATATCCCCAAAACAAAATAGGCATGCTTGCGTAACTCATCATTGACCTAACCATGTTTGGAGGAGTCCTATTTCTTCTTTCTGCTACACCATTTTGCTGAGGGGTGTCTGGTGCAGTCTATTAGGACATAATCCCACTATTTGATAAATACTACAAGAACTCGTTATTGAGGTATTCTCCACCACAATCTGATCGGTGTCTTGATAGTCTCAATTAATTTTTTCTCCAATTCTGCTTTGAATTGTTTGAATTTCTCAATGCATTCAAATTTAAAGTGAAACAAATAGGATATCTTTAGTAATCATCAATAATGATGACAAAGTACTCAAACCCTCCTCGAGCTTGCATAGACATAGGAGCACATAAGTCAGAGTGGACCAAATCTAACACATCCTCTGCTTGAGCCTTACTTGCCTTAAAAGGCATGGTCTTCATCTTTCCATCTATACAAGATTCATAGACTTGATGAGGTACTACTCGGACAGAGTCCAAGATTCCATCATCTGCTAGTCACTCGATCCTCTATAAGCTGATGTGACCGAGTCTCAAGTTCTAAAGATATGTTAAATTCTCATCGGAAGAAGAAGACTTTCTCTTTAAATGATTATAATTATTAGATGAGCTAGATGCAACGTTCATGGAATATTTATGCAAATAATTTATAATATAGAGAGAATCAATCATCATTCCATGACGGATATTACCATTATTACAAATGATAGAAATACCACTATAAAATATCCATTATTAAACAACTTGGAATCTGAAATTAAGTTGCGCCGCAAAACCGACACAAATAACAAATCTCTTAAAATCAAAACATTGTTTTCAAAGCATAAAATAAATTGTCCAATGGCTACTACAAAGAGTTACTCTCCGCTGCCCATGGAGATGGTCACCTCGTCATGATTCATTTGCCTAGTTGGCATGAACCCCTGTAAATTATAACAAACATGAACAGTAGCTCCAGTATCCACTACCCACAAAAGAATAGAAACCGAGGCTAAACATGTTTTCATTACACATGCACATGACATACCTTCTCCAGTCTTTCTGACTTGATAATCTTTCTTCTAGTGACCAGCATTGCCACATCGAAAACACTTGTCGTTCTTTGACACTACACCTGATATCCTTTTACGCTTGCTCTCAGTAGTTGTCTTCTTAGCTTTCTACTTAGAAACTCTCTTGCGCTTCTTTCCCTTTGACTACCAGAAGTAGCTAAAGGAACCTTCTCTGGGAGCATGACTGATTCTGCTGCCATCTACTCATTAAGTTACTCGTTAAGAGTATACTCTTTCTTGTTCATGACAACATTCATTCTAAAGTTTTCAATGGATTTAGGTTGAGAGTTCAGTATGATATCAATCCGGGCTTCCCCATCAATACCACCACCAGGCAATGTGATTTCCTCCATAAGATGAGTCATGTTGACCACGTGCTCTCTCACCAAGGTATCGTTGGTTATTTTCTTACTCATGATTTCCCTCATGAGATTGAATCTGACATCTCGGTCTGATTCCCCAGAAGTCGCTGTGAGGTTGTCCATAATGTCAATAACATTCTCATGAGAATGATGTTGCTGCTGAAGCACTTTGGACATTGTAATCATCATGTAGCATTTCACTACATTATTTGACTTGATCCACTATTTATAGTAGTTCAAATACTCATTTTTAGATCCTCATTACAAATCACGGGACATGACTCAGTAAGAACAAAGTTGTGTTCCTCCTTAGTAAAGATGTAATTGAAGTTGCATTTCTATTCTAGGAAGTTAGGACCAGTTAATAGGTTTTGTGTCAAGATATTGATAATGTTGGGTATAGACATGTCTGAAAATTGTAAATAAATTCAAACAAGAACATAATCACAAACAACTGAAACAATCAATAAGATAAAAATAATACAATTATTCCCTCCAAAAGCCCAAGTAATTTTATTGCAAGCCACACATGTGGACGTTTACAATAGATCACTCAAGCAGACCGCATCTTTCAATTTCTGTTCTTTAAATCCATGTCAGTTTCCTTAGACAAATGTAATTAATTATCCGAGATAAACTAAGATCATGTTATCCTACTATGTAGGGACATCACAAATGAGTTATACTCTAATACATCTAAGCATTGGAACCACAAGCCATCCTACTTATAAAATTTGAATATTTCATGTTCACGAGGTCCATGACTAATGATCATTCTAATTTACTTGTCACACTTATTTCAATCCTAGAGAAATTGTGAAAGACCAAATACGCAAGCTGCACATGTAGACGTTTATGCATAGGATCCCACTTCTCACATGATTTAAATGTTTGTTTTAAGAAATCCTAATTATCAGAACTTATGAATAATAAAATAAGCAAGCTGCACATGTTGGCGTTTACTCATTGAGTTATTGACTTCCAATTAGAGATCACTTTTTGGAGGTTTTAAATTTACTACTTAGTAATTTAATTCATAAGATTTGAATGTTTATTCATTTCCACACATATTATTTCATGTTACTATAGATTATGACATTACAAAACTAATATGCCGAGCATAATCTTAAAATTTATAGTCATAATTTAATTGCATGAAAAAATCACGTAAGCATGCTCATGATTGAATGAAGCGCAAATAATAAGCTACATCATAGCATATGAGAGCAAACAAAAAAGCAAATAAAATAGTCCTTGTGGCTATTTACGATGTTATACTAAATTAAAACCCTACAATAATACAAGTTGGGATTTAGTTTTACAGATCTTCAAATTGGGCCTCCTACTACATGTTTGAAAATCTAATATTTTCTGGATTGCGCCTCCAAATAATTATCGGACTCAAATTTTGATAACCGAGATGGTGCACATGCCGTGAACCGTAGCCCTTGTGTACATGATCGGACGAGCCGCTACTAGTCACTGACCACTGGCCAATTACTTCAAAGTTTGTCGAATTCGCACAATAGCCTCACACGATGCATGTAGCCATTGTTCGTGATCTAGTTCCTTAAGCGGCATTTGCCACTACCTCTCGTTGCCCAAAGGTGTCCCCACTCCTGAGGCCATCACCGGAGACGAAGCTGTAAGTGCAAAGTTGTTGGTGGCTACTACCCCTCATCCGCTCCCATTCTCCACGCGATGTTGATCGTGAGTGCCATGCATGAGGTGTGGCATGCTGTTGTGCACAGAGGCATGGTCATGCGCCGCGCGCGCAATGATCCTTGGTTCTACCGCATGCACGCATGCCACTACTTCTTGCACAATTGCGGCCACTGCTCGACATCTGTAGCTGGTGTCGTCATTCCTTGTGTTGTCCCTATTGACTACCACGCTAGACCACGTGGCCTTAGTGGCCAGGTGTTGTTGTGTGCGAAACCCACGAGGCTGGGCTGGCTATGCGCAGCATGCTGCCCTGCCCTCCGACATGTTCTCCAGTGCTCTCTTTGCGCTTGTGCGTGCTCGGCAACTCCGTCGGGGATTTCACGATAGCCCGAGTACCCATGCTTGCTTTCGCGAGCCGAGTGTCATGATTGTTATTCATCATTATTGCTACCGTGCTCGTGCCACCATCGTGCTATTGTTAGGATACATCGTGTGACCCTCAAACTCATCCTTATTTTCCCATGCCAGGTGTTCATAGTATCACCACTTCCCATTGTTGGTCGGCGGCGTTGCACTGTGTTGTTCATCTTTCTTTCTCGTTCTTCATATCTTCGTTTTGATTTCCATATTTACTATGGAACCTACAAATGAAATTATCTTATTACATCAATTCTAGTAAATCTAACCACATATTTATCTCGTGGTGAAAAATTAATCCATATGGCAGATTAAACAGAGAAACCATAAGGAACAAAAACCATATATTGCAATTCAATAATAATAAGCATGGAAATCATAGAAAATGCTATTTATATATATAGAGCACATAATTCAAACCTGACTCTGATACCAATTGAAGGAATTCTTACTTGCAAATTGAATTGCATAATCCTAGTGCCAAGGATTGATTATTGGATATCGAAAATAAATTACTGTCTATGATTAATATTAGCATGCTTCTATTAAAATTGAATGCTAAGAATGAGGAAATAGGAATGCCAGGATAATGATCTCTCACAACTTGTTAAGAGAAATTAGGTCTTTAAATCATTCTAGCGCAAATAGATTTAATCCTATAAGAGGAAAAATTAAATCTTTAATTTTGTTAAAATAATAAAATTGACTAAAAAGGAAAGTAAAGAAGAAAAAGATCCTCCAGATCTCTCTTCTGATTTGTATCACTCGCTCTAATCCGGATAAATAGAGAAGATTCCCTTCGGATATTGCACCACTCAAGAATCAGAGTTTCTTCTTCTTCCTTTGATAAAGTCACCCACTTCAGCTCCCAATCAGTCTTGTTTGTTGAAATGCAACTTATGATTATGATTGAGGAACTGAATGGGTTTGAGCTTTTCATGGGCTAAACTAGGGACCAGTATGCAAATAAGAAAATAAGGCTTCCATATAAATTAATTCTCATATTATTCTAATAAATTAATTAATATTGATTTATGCCACCAGAGAATCAATACTAACCTACCCCTTGTTACCACATAGTGAAGAACGAGTTTCATGGGCTTGGTATATACCTATATTTAAGGTTACAGACATTGATTATTTAATTTCAACTCTGACATGCTAATAAATTAATTTATATATTTTATTCATAAGTCATACCACTCAACGTTTTCATTTATGCTTGAACTTAAGAAGCCTGCATGATTTGAACATAATAAACCTTCTGAGCAAGTTAGGGAATGTCATCATCCTATAATGGATATGGGGTACGTAATTACAGATCTAGAAGACATAAAAAATTGTTATCACCCAAGATGCAGGTATGCAGGTACGTGTAAGACTCTCTATTATAACATCTCAATGTGACACACAAACTTATGTATACTTCTGGATCTTTCATTAGGCTTCAAATACTGCTAAGCCATCAAAATCAAGATTATTTTAATGTCACATAAAACAATCAATCTTAGTGAGGTCCTATCAATACATACCAAACGTACCAGCACATCTAGTAACCGAGGCAAGCTACTAAATACTGACTGTGTTGCAGTTTAAACCAACAGTCTATCATGGGATTGTCTCAGCTGTGATAACCGTTTATATTTCACTAGGTCAAATTACCCATACAATCTTCTGTTATCTACAACACGATGAATGATTTCCCTATTGATGAGAAAAAAGGTAATGATATTACAATATATGTTGGTTAATTCAGATAGAAGATGTAATATTGTAAAACAACATTAATGATTGCCAGTATATTAAACAAAACTATTTTTAATATACTAATCATAAAGCTTCTAATATATAAATCCATCACATATGGCACCACACTACGGGTGACACCTGGTCGAAGGCCATATGATAAATGTCAAAGATACAAAGAAATAGCAGATGGATTGGAAGCCGAATTCCATACCTAAAGCAACGAGTAAAAATGGATACATGATTCTTGGGTGGTCAATGGCACTTACCATTGGGGAAAGGAATGTTATACTGGAAAGTGCAGGGGTCGGTGTCATACCTCTTACATAGGTTAGTAAAAATTGACTTGGTTAAAATGAGGGAGTGTGTGGGAGATTACCCTCTAATTTGGACTTATAATGAAAAGGTAGACCCGACATCAAGGAGAGGTAAGGACTCATGGTCTCGTGTGGATAAAATATTGGACATCGAACTCAACTAAAATTCAGACGTCCAAGCATGAGATGATGACCCTTCCCTAGTCAAGCCCTTGGGAAAGTAGTACAAAGGGAAGATCAAGTTTAAAATCACTAACCCGAGCAAAGTAAAACCTAAGAATACAACATAGTGATGGCTAAACCATTATTAATAAAGCAACATAGTAGCAAAGAATGGGTGCAATAGTTACTACTCTAAGAAAACCTTTTGAAGAATAAAATCAACATTAATGGAGGTCAATCAAGCGCGAATCTCTTTATGCACATTCTAGCATATTTCCACCTCAAAGGCTTCCTTTTCATATCGAAACTTCCCAGAGCATAATAGTTCAAGAATGTGGATGCCCTCTCTCACACGCGCTGCCGCAAACTTCTACATTAGATCTTCGACATTACGCTTCAGGATTGATCTCCTAATTTTTGCATCAGAAAGTTGCTCAATCAAACTTACCTTATTCTTACGTGCCCGACGTAGTACGTTATGTGCTAGACCCAATGCATTATTTACTAGATGGATAATTCATTCCTCAGCCAACTCACCCTTAATCTAGGATTCCTACAAACCATCGAACTCGTGTACCACCATGCATTAAAAAGAGTGAAAGAGGGGTACCTGGTGGGATAGGCGATGTTCGCCGAAAGACTATAGAAACTGAGCCTCAACAAACGTTGTGGTCATACCATCATCAATAGGTAAGGATTCGTCATCACTATCGTTCTTCATTAATTCAATGCAGTCTATGTATGTAAACGAATGGGGCTTCAACTAAACTAACCCCTTCAGGGTGATATGCTCGATCTAGATACGTGGGGACAACAAATAATATGAATTTATCTAGTCCGATAGTAATAGAAGATGATCCCTCACAATCTTGATGTCTCATCAGTTTACTGCAAATGTGAAGGGCCACATCATCACCCCGAGATTTCATAGGATGAGATATCTTGCGCACACCAAGAGAATCTACAACATGCCCTCACAAATCGAGCAAAAGTTATGAATTCGAGTTGTGCAAACCTTACCAAGCCGATGACAAATTTCGAATGATGGCTCATCATGAGGAAGAACTATAAAAACAAATATGAGTAATCACTGTAAAATAACACAATGCATAGGAGAACCTACCACTCGCTGTATCAAACAACTATTGGATCCGCAACCAATCATCATTGAACTCGCAGAAGAGAACATCCTTCATCCATCACTTTGGGTTAGTGGGACAATCTTTGATCAACAACTATTTTTCGGGTCATGCATCGAAATAGTAATGATAATCATAGGTCAAAGGAACAAGCTGATACAAGCAAGTCCACTCCTCAGCAGAGAGTTCAGTGAAATTTGTTATGCAGACAAAAAAAAACCATCAAATGACACCAAGCATTGGGAGATAGCTGCAAGGGGGCTACCTCATAATATCAAAGGATGTTAATAAAGCAAGGATGGAGGGGAAAGAGAATTTCATGAACAAAGTCGCGAATGCAAATAGACGTCATATAAAGAGGCGGTTGATAGCAAAGTTGGCTTGGCTGGTGCAATGAACAAGAAATCCAACAAAAACTTGTTGAGGATCTTTATAGATCAAAGAAGACCCACTCGAGATCGAGTTGTTGTTAAAGGCCCCGCAAACTTAGTATCGTAATCAAGGGGGAAACCAAAAATCTAATAGCCCGGTTTGTTAAGTTTTCAGATTTGAAGGCCCAAAAGATTTAAAGAATCGTATTTTATTTAAATTTGTGATAGAATAGGTCTTATTTTGTTTTGGGGACCATGAGGACATATTTGATTGTTTTATTTGTTCTCGTACGATGTTTGATTTGTTAATTGTGCTTTAAGCGTTCTGTAGATAATAGGAAAACATGTTTTACTATTTTATTATTTATTGCTTTTATAAGATGCTTATGTGTTTGTTTTCATGTTGTGAATTATGTTTTGGTAACATATTTCTAATATGTTGAGATTTGGTATAACATAATTTATGGTTACATGAAAATTATATGTGCGCAATTGAAAATTTTGAATTCAAAATACTTTGCTAATCCTCAAACCTCCACAAAGCGGTCCTAGACTGTAAGTGGGCCTCTCGTTTTAGTAAATGTATACGAGTATAGCTTGCTAATTCCCAGAGGTTCATGGGTCGCAGTTATTGGGGGTTTTAAATAAACAATATATTAACCAAGTGAATAGTGGGAGCGCTTGTGAATAAATGCCTATGAGTGTAGCTTGCATACTTGTGTTTCTCACTGGTATTCTAGGACTGATTTAAATTAAAGATAATAAAGGTTATTAGAGTCATGCGGTATGGGTCGAGTGTGTATGCCAAATCGATCTTTTGTAGCTGGATTTAGATTTTTTGTTATCTGAAAAGCATTAGTGGAAACAATGTATTTGTTTATCAAAAGGTTACAATGCATTTTGTTTCGAATGCTCTGCATGCTTAAAAGATCCTTTATATGTTACAAATATTTTTATGTCAACCATTGATAATATTATCGCTCTCAACCCCTTAACTCGTCCTAATTTACCAGAATGGAGTTTTTGCATAAAACACAATTCTATCTAAGAAAGGAAGCATATGTTCTTTTTATGAATCTACTTGTTCTATGATAGATGGGAGCAAGCCGATGATCTTTCCTATGGGCATACCATGACTAGCTTGTCTAGAGACTTGAGGCACAAGTATGAGAACTTCAATAGCAATGGAGAAATCTTGAAGGATCTCTTGATAGTTTATGGGAAGGTAGAACGAACTGTTAGCTATAATCTTATTTACGACCTAGTAAGCAAGAAAATGGCTGATAGATGCTCGGTGACATCGCATTTAATGTTATGATTGACACCATGAGATAGTTTACGGGCAGGGTGGACATATTGATGCCAAAGGCAAGATTGATATATCCTTAATTCTCTTCTTGAATCATTTTGTGACTTTAAGAGAATCGCTGCTAGAAAGGGAGAGTATGCTCTGTATGAGTTGCTCGAGGATCTTATAGCGAAGCAATCTGCCATGCTTACACGAAAATCTGTCATAACTATTTCGAGTGCCTTTTCAACTACCTATAACGTTGGAGATAATGGTGCTGAGAACAAGCTAAGGAAGGCAGTCAGTAAAAACAAGTCAATAAGGAAGAAGAAAATGAAAGTCATTCCAAAAAAGAAAAGATGAGCAGAATGCGTTTGTCTTGAAATTAAAGGACAATGTATGTCATTTGCATTTGTAACAGAAATATGTTTAGCTTCTTTTTCTACCCATTCATGAATAGTGGATACTAGAGCTACTGATCATATTTTTTACACTATGTAGGGGTTCACATCGAGGAAGGGTGCTAAAATATGTTGAGGTTACCATCTCGATAGGGAATGCAGCCATTGGAGATTTAAACTTGTATTTTGATGATTCTATTTGACTTTGTGAGATGTTTTATATGTGCCAGATTTTTTGTGGAACCTCATTTCAGTTTCTATACTTTATCGTGATGGGTATTCAGTTATTTTTTATAGTGGTGTTTCTATCATTGGCAATAACGATGTTATCTATTGTTGAATGTTGATTAAGTCTCTATACGTCATTAATTGTCATCATAAATCTTCTGTGAATATTGCACGCAATTCATCTAACATCGAGAATCCTAGGAAGAGAAACATTTCTTCTTTTTATGAGGATCTTACATATCTCTGGCACTTGAGACTTGGCCACACAGCTAGAAGCGGGTTCAACGACATGTGGCTGACAGTACTTTGGACTCAGTCCAAATTGTACCTCATCAAGTCCGTTAAGCTTGGTTTGAGGGAAAGATGTCATCTAGGCCTTTTCAGGCTAGTCAAGCTCGAGGAGAAGATGTGCAGGAATTTATCCATTTTTACTTGTGTCCACTCTGGCTCGTGGAGGTTATGAGTATTTCATCACCTTTATTGACGATAACTTAAGATATGGATATACTTACATGATTTGCTACAAGTCTGAATACTTTGAGAAATTCAAGGAATTCAAGGTGAAAGTAGAAAAGAGGTCGGGGAAACTATCAAGTCACTTCTCAGAAATGAGTTTCTACAATACTTGTCACATCATGGGATTACATCTTATTGGACTGAATCGGGTACTCCTCAGCAGAACGGTGTGGCTGAAAGAAGAAATACAACTCTTTTGAAGATGGTGAGATCGGGGATGCGTTATACTAGCCTACCCATTTCGTTTTGGGGATATGCGTTGGAAACAACAACGTATATTTTTAACCTAGTACTTTCTAAGTTGGTTCCTAAGACACCTGCCAAACTCTTTCTTGGACGCAAACATAGTTTAAGCAAGTTTAGAGTTCGGGGCTGTCACACCCACATGCCAATTAAAAAACTTGATAAATTAGAAGTAGGTCAAAAGTGATGTTTTTTATAGGGTATCCTTGGTAAATGAAAGGTGGTTTCTTTTATTGTCCTAAGAGTCAAAGTATTGTTGAAGGAAATGATGCACTTCCTAAGGAAAAGCCACATGCGATAGTGGATGAACCTTCGGAAGATACGGTACCACTTGGACATTTGCCCGTGCAAGGTGCGGAACCACAACTTATTGCACCGACAACCGACATAGCACCTAAGCCTCATCACAATGGGAGAGTTATCTTCCAACTTGATAGGTACATGTTCATGGGAGAATCCTCAGACTTAGACCCAGAAAAGGAATATGATGGCTCTGATCCATTGACGTACACAGAGACAGTGAGTGTTAAGGATGCAAAAAAATGGCGCATCGCCATGGATTCGGAGATAGAATCCATAATGGCTATGGATGTATGCTAGAAATGTGTGCTGCCTAATAACTCTCAAGTCATAGGGTGGAAGTGGGTAACAAGAGATAGAAGGGAGTGGATGGAGAAGTCGCAAGTTTAAAATCCAGGCTGGTGGTAAAGGGTTATATTCAAAATGAGGGCATTGACTATGATGAAACCTTGTCTCCGGTAGCCATGCTCAAATCCATTCGGATACTTCTTACCATAGCAGCACATATGGACCTCGAGATTTGGCAAATGGATGTTAAAACCACTTTTCTAAACAGTTACCTGGAAGAAGGTTAGGACATCTATATGCAGCAACCGGAGGGTTATGTGGGCAAAGGAAAAGCGGATCTTGTTCGGAAGCTCCAGAAGTCCTTGTATGGACTTAAGCGAGCTTCATGGTCATGGAACTTACGTTCCAATCATATGATTAAATCCTATAGATTTTCAAAGTTGGAAAATGAGAGTTGCATGTACCGACTTTGTGTTAGTGTGAGCGTTGTCTTCTTTGCACTATATGTAGATGATATTCTCTTATTGGGAAACAATGTGGGGGTAATGTTGGACATTAAGAGATGGTTGTCCTAACAGTTTTAAATGAAGGATTTGGGAGAAGCTTAGTATATCCTTGGGATCAAGTTCTTATGTGATCGTAAAAGAAGGATAATAAGCTTATACCAGGAATCCTACCTGGATTCTGTAATAGCTAGGTTCAGCATGCAGCTCGCCATGAAAGGATTTCTACCTTTCGAACATGGTGTTCATCTTTCTAAAGAACAGTGTCCTAAGACACAGAAGGCAAAGGATGAGTTGAGTCTTGTGCCATACGCGTCTGTGGTGGGCAGTCTCATGTATGCAATGTTGCGTACAAGGCCTGATATTTGTTATGTCGTTAGTATGGTAGCATGATATCAGTCTAACCCGGGACAGGCACACTGATTGCGGTAAAGCAAATCCTCAAATATTTGAAGAGGACTAGAAATTTTTGTATAGTTGATCAAATTGAGGATCTGTGCCCTGTAGATTATACAGATTCGTATTTCCAGGCGGACCAG
Organism: Plectranthus barbatus; assembly: GCA_026898455.1. NCBI lineage: Eukaryota > Viridiplantae > Streptophyta > Magnoliopsida > Lamiales > Lamiaceae > Plectranthus > Plectranthus barbatus. The sequence goes on along the minus strand of JAPKLW010000020.1, from coordinate 10,106 downwards.
GATGAGAAGAAACCGACCTCACGCTATGTGTTCACCTTGGGTGATGGAGTTGTATCTTTGAGGAGCACTAAACAGAAATGCATTGCAGATTCCACCATGGAGGTAGAATATGTCACTGCTTCCGGAGCTATGAAAGAAGTTGTATGGCTCCAAAACTACCTGTTAGATTTAGACATAATTTTTAGTTTTCCGAAGACTACCACAATCTTTTGTGATAATAACGGTGCAATAAGAAACTCGAAAGAACCACAGACTCACAAGGCGAGTAAACTCATAGAGAGAAAGTACCACATCATACGAGAAATCATATCGAGGGGCTATATGCAGATTGAGAAGATTTACATGAGAGACAACCTAGTTGATCCATTCACAAAGTGGTTACCACAAAAGGCTTACCACTGATAGTGGTTTATGTAATAGCTAGGCTAGATAGACACACTGTATACTCAAGTTGGCAGATGTAATGCTTTATGTATACGTGGGAGATTGTAGGGATTTGTATGCTAAAAGAATTTATTACATTGTGTATACATTTGACTTATCTCATATCTTTGAACAAACATGCTTGTGAGAACAATGTAATCCTCTTATCTCGTTGATAGAGAGATCATACGGCGTGCAAGAGATCATGGAAGATCGTATGGATCATTTGACTTAGTGAGATATAAAATAACAATATCATAGCCAAGACAACGTTGAGGATTAGTTTGTCGGTGTAGGTTGCAGTATAGTTGGAAAGAAGTGATTTGTCTTGATCACTTGATATACTGATACGTGAGGTTGCCTATTAATTGGACCATAGTGAGATGTATTCTTCTGTCTGACTTCAGAGGAAACATGATCTCATTACTTGGTTGAGTCTAAATCCTAACGAAGGTTCAGGAGTATGCACAGGTTGAATGTCACTTTGACTTGACATGGTGGAGAGCCTAATTAAAGTGCTTGTATATCCACATCTTGGGTGACATTAGCTTGTGTAGAATGTTCTGATGAGTAGAGTTAGATTACCATATCTGAGTATTAGGATGGGGACATTCCTTGAGGAGCTCAATAAGGTCCATCGTGCTGAAATCCTGCATGTTGATTAAGTTCAAGCATAGATGATAATGTTTGAGTGGTAATACTCAGGATAAAAAGATGTCAATTTTCATACTATATATTGGGGAACAAAATAGTTCAACTATGTAATGCCATGAAACTTGTCTATCTAATGCCGATGAATCACTAGTTATCTCTTTTGACTTGGAGAGTGATCATTGAAGATGTTTATTTGATGGTATTGGATCTGAGTGATAAAGATATTCTTCTGGACATTCTTCAATCAGTTGTAGATGTTGTCTCAGAGCCAGTCAAAGAAACTGTTTTATCCGTTGCTGATGTTGATCAAAACAGTCATTCACTAAAACTGAGTTTATTATCAATGAATGAGAAGATGATCCAATGGTGTCTGAACACGAGGAGAAAATGAGCAAGTGGTGTTTGAATTAGTTTGAGATCCAGAGAAAGATAAGCAAAGGACTATCGAACCAATCCAAGATTAGGAGAGAACTATGCAAGAGCATGCTCTCTCTTCTTCATCGATCACTGATACTCACCAATAAGTGCCATATTTCCTAACATTCATATGAAAAGTCTTATACTACTTTTTCCTTACAAGCTATGTTTCCATCCCTCCCTCATTCTGTTCAAATCATTCAACAGAATCAACTTATCATCTAGCGGAATGTCAAGTGGAGACAAGCACAGCAACAACTGTAATTCAATGCTTCCTTGGCCATGATTGATAATCGCTCAGACTAGTGCTTCACCTGTCTTAAAGATCTGGTGGCTATGATTGATAGTCGTTCAAATCAACACCTACCTTGAGTATCAGGTAACTTAACTTATTAATCTTGTCAAAAATGGGGGAAGAGTTATGGAGAAATAAGGAGGAAGGTAGTAGTCAAGGAAAAAGAAAAAGCAGATACAATCTGTGGAACTGAAAAAAAAAAAAAAAAAAGCCGATGGAGAATATATAAAGGAAGAAGAAGACGATGAAGAAAAAATAAAGGAAGAAAAGGAAAGAGGAAGTGAGAAAGAATGACAAACAAAGAAGAGCAGTAAATGTCTACATTAGATCAAATTTTTTTTCGATAGTCAGGTGTTAGTATTTAAATTGTTGTACTTGTAAAAATCACTTTTTAATGAAAATGACAATACTTATTCTTTAAAGAAATTTACTTTTTGGCCCAAAATTTTAGTTGCCTAACTGATAGTCAAAGAAAGGGGTATATGCCCAAAATTTAAAAAAAATTGCATTTTGATGAGTCAAGCCATAAATCAAGGTAGTTATCTTTGTATAGAATTTTCGTAGGTTAGTCTAGCGTATGTATTTTTATATGGAAAAAGTGATTTGTAACTGATAAGATTGGTCATATCCTAGAAGTTTGGACGGAATCTTCATAGAACGAACTTATAATTAAGAAGGAGACTTAGCTGATAAGGTTAAGGGAGAAGTCGGAAGGTGATGGTCCCTGATCAGAGTCGTGATAAGCGGCCTAATGCTACTTAGCAAATGCAGCGGAATAATAAAGTTATCTTGCACTCAGTTTTCTTTTCCAAATACTTAGCTTGAGGTAGGTGTTAGATTGTTTCAAAGATATACTCTAGCAACTTGAGGTTTATCCTTAAAGATCTACGTCCACTCCTCAGTCGAACACTGAGAATTTCACTAAAAAGATATGGTCAAGTACAAGGAATCGCCTATCTCCTGTAGCAGGTGGTGAGCTTTCGAGCCAGCCACTATAAGACTACCCTCCGTTACTTGGATCTTCTTGGTCGGCAGCTGCGGCTAAGTCAAGGGCGCACCTTCGTAAAACTTGCCTTTAGTGCAATGGAAGCTTTATAGTTCCTCCCGAACTTTCCTGGGGTTTGGCAACAACCCGTGGGAGTCAATCTCTTTTCAGAGATTTGACTGCTGGATGCTTCCTATGATGGAAGTTATCCCAATTATTAGATTTTTGAGCAAATTCAAGGAATCTCTTCAATGTAGTGTCAGATATTCAATGAGGGGGACACTACGGTTGTTGAGAGCTTTGAATTCTTCTCCTTAAGGAGCTCTCAACTGATTACTCTCTTTTTGCTTTTGTTCGTTTGTAAAGCTTTCTCTCGTATGAGCAAGTGTTAGTCGTAGTCGTGAAGGGGTTTTCCAGAGTAGTAGTGTCGTGTCTCTGTTTAGACTTCTCTTTTATATTTGGAGATTCAAAACTTGAATCTCCATACCCGTTAGACACAACGGTCCTCCTTGTCTAAAAGAGCTAATTGCTTTTCGTCCTTTCCAGCGTGTACAATGCCTTTATACCTACTTCGAATAAGGGTATTCGTCCTTGGTTGTACTTTTCATCAGAACGGTAGTATTTACTTAGTATCTCCTTGCTTAGCATTATATCGGGAATGCTGGGAATACATTGCTAAGCGTTTTGATTGCGGAGCTCTTCTAGCAATCTGCTAAGTACTAGTGAATGCTGACTCCTTCAGCATTCTGCTATCTCTTGATATCTTGTTTCCTGGTTGTTATAGCTTCTAGAAATCTCCTGAGTAAACAGTGAATGCTACCTCCTTTAGCATTCTGCTAGATCTTTACTGCTGACTGCTGAGCAAATACTCCTAGCAGTCTCTTCTTTTAGCATATGATTGCTAGCACTTTAGCAATTATTCTTCTTAGCACTTGTCTGCTATATCCTTAGCAGTCATCTCTTTTCAGCATTTGATTGCTAACTCCTCAACAGTCACTTTGTTTGCTGGCAATTCTAGCATTTCCGAAGTTGCTTGGAATCTAATTTTCTTCGTTCCATTTGCTGAATTCTTCAGCAATCTTCTCAAGCACTTCTAATCTATTACAACTCGATAGACTTCCTAAATAGGACATTACAAAAGAGTTGCTAGACTATGCTAGAATTCAACAATGATCGACCAAACTTATTAAGCTTTGATTTAACAAAACTTTTACAATTTGATCCTAAAGGGAGATTTACAATACCAATCAAGGAATATTTTCCTAATAGAAGGGACGATAAAAATAACTAAGGGATTCTTCCCTTATAAGTCAAAGGAAATCCAGTCGGGATTTCTCTAACTAACTTGAATAGAGACACTCTAATGAAAAGTATGCCACATGGCAAAAGATGCTTATCTTTCAGGAAAGGATATTATGACCAATGACTACCAAACAACTACTTTCAAATGGGAACAAACACATCTCTCTACATATATACAGAGTTGAAGATTTGCAGAGAAAAGGTTATGACTCCAGAATAAAAATCATAACGATCTCAATGCATTACACTATCTCTATATTAATATTTACCGTGATCTTAAATATGAGACTCAAGCATTCTAAAGTTTGAGATCCTGAGTTTAAACTATTCTTCCAGATTGCTGAATCCGTTATGTTTCTTGATCTCATAAAGAAGCTATAAACTTTATCCAAATCACTCGACATTTTGTGACAAACTAAACATCACACCCTTCCAAGACTTAAGTCTAGCGATATATTCGTGATAAAGTTTGTGAAGATTAAAGTCAATCAGGAGCCTAGTAACGTTCTTGGTAAAGCCATCTGCCTAACGCTGCTTGGAATTCAGAGTACAAAAGAGCTTCCCAAAATCTAAAATAGATCAGCTACGTTGTGTTGTATACTGCTCTTAGTGATTTCTTATCGATAGATTGAAGAGTGGACGTAAGATCTTTAATATTCGAACTACTATAAATCTTGTGTCATTTATTATTTTACTTTCTTGCTTACTTGCTTATTTGAAACCCAAGAACTGCTAAGTTGTTGGCGTATGCTAGGAATATTGTTAGAAATATTAAAACCCTTTGGTTGTCAATGTATGTTTATTATGTTTTGGTGCATCAAAGCTCAAGCAGGTCTAGTTTCAAGCAACTTAGTATCGAGTCCAAATGTAAAAGTCCTGTATAGGTCATATATACTCAAGTTGAAATAGAACTAGAAAAGAAGAATCAAGAATGCTAAAGGAATCAGCAGACCTGAAGATTGTTGAAGAATCTAGTAAAGGCTAGCAAACATGGAGGAATGCTGAACGCGCTCAAGAGAATGTTGATGGGATAACGCAAGCATGTTGCAAGATCTTAGCGAGCCTACTGAATGTCAACCGCCAAGCAAACACTCAACAGCAATCAAGACAAATACGAAGTCGTAAATCAGAAGGATCCGGATCAAAATGAAACATGATGAATCAGAGAAAGAACAATCAACAGACACAATAAAGGTTTCAAGTTCGAACTAAAAAATCAGTTCTGAAAAAGATGGCTACGAATAGAAGCTACGCCAATCAGAGACGAAGGAGACTTGAAGAGTCGCTTTGTGCTGCAGAAAAAGGAAGAACAGAGATTGGCGAGCAATCCCTTTGAGTCTCACGGATAAGATTCAAAGAACAGTTTGAATCTTCACCTATAAATAGGTGTCATCCAAAAATGATTCAAAGGTTCGCGAAATTCCATTAACAAAGAAAGCAAGAGAAGATCCAAAAACTCTCAACCTTACGGGAACTTATCCGAGCTTGTACTTGATTGAAGCTTTTTCACAAGCTTTCATACTTGAAGCCCGAGACCTCTGAAGTATAACTTCTAAGGTTAATATTGGGATTCTTTTTATTCCAGAAAGAATCTAGCAGTCACCTTGCTGTGCAAGCGTGATTATCACGGGCAATCGCCCAAACACAAGGATAGGTTCTGGGAAGAACTATAAAACTCCCAACAGTCGACGTCTAAGGAGAAGGGAGGTTTGTCCTCACTCTAAGGAGCGACAAGGTAAAGATTGAAGACCGAGGTGCTTGAAGGTGCGCCCTGACCAAACAGAGGAGTTGCTCAACGTTAGAGATCAAACCTGAACTTGTAATCAATCGAATAGTGAATTTTCAGTCGGAGGACTGAAGAGTAGATGTAGAATATTTGTTCGAACCACTATAAATTCTTGTGTCATTTACGGCTTAATTTCGTTATATGGTGTGTGCGCATATTTGAAACTCAACACTCTAAGTGTTGTAGTATATTCTGCAATTAAACTAACGAATATTCGAGCTTAAATACATTTGATAATCACTTGCGAAGTCATGACCTTGGCAAGATAAGTGCAAGACAATATTAATACTTCCGCTGCATATATAAACATTCTGATCGGGGACCAACAACATATTATTTGAATATGTCTAAGTAAAACTTAACAAGTAATATGTTCTGAAAAGCCTCGATTAACTTGAGCAATAGTCAGTTAGACCCATTGCATTTAAAACTTCTACTGTGTTAATTTGATAAATACACAACTACATTCTAAAAACCCTACCTTAATCATTCTATGAAGGCTAATGCAACTGCACAGGCGTAGATAATGCATGTGTACGGGTTTATATAATGAAACTTATTAGAAAAATAAACAACTATGTTATAAAAACCTCAACTATTTCACAAAACATATTGCAACTATACAGGCGTAGATAATGCATTATAGGCTAATAATATGCAGCTAACATAAAAAATAAATAACTATATTGTAAAAATCTCAATCATTCGTTAAAATATATTGCGATTATACAAGCGTAGCTAATTGATTTTCACATCCTTATATAATGCAACTTATATCAGAAAAATAAATAACTACGTTCTGAAAACTTCAATCAATTCATGAAACATACTACAACTGAATTGTCATATATAATGCATATTTACAAGTTTATATAATGTAACTTACATCTGAAAAATAAAGTTCTAAAAACCTCAATTTGAAGCATACTGCAACTATACATGCTTGTATAATGCTTATTTACAAACTTAAATAATACATATTTATATATTTTTATAATGCAACTTACATCTGAAAAATAAACAACAACTAACCAAAAAAAATGCTTCTATGTCAGTATCTTCATCACTTGAATTTATGATTTGGCAGCATGGTTATACACTTTTCAAAGTCAATCACTGTTGCCGTATTATAGCAATCTGCAAGCCGGAAAAATGAATCAAGAAATATATGGAAATGATTTAAAAAATAATGACGGCACTATTTTTATTGATCAAAAAATTCAATCAAGAAAAAAAAATGCAAAAATGGGGCAGAATATAACTCAGTTTATGTCTAATTTGAGATCATTCATGGCCTTTAATCTATGTATAATTTATTCAGTTGCAAATTTATTGAATCAAAGAAACTGTAATTTTGTTTGAAAAGAAAAGCTGAGTTACATTGAATCTATAAAATACTACTCCCTCCGTCCCGTTGAAGTAGTCTCATTTCCCATTTTTGTTTGTCCCATAAATTAGTCCCACTTTCCTAAAATAGCAAATTTTTTCACACTCACCAATAAAATATTAATTCCACTACACTCACAACTCTTAATCTCCGTGCCAAAAAGAAAAGGGACTACTTCACCGGGACGGAGGGAGTATTATTTTTGTATCTTTTGTGGTCCTGTCTTCATCCATCGTTATTGCCATCTTTATTGCCATCGCAGGATCCTCTCAGCCAGTGGCGGATCCAGAAAATCCCCGTAAGGGGGGCTGAAATTTTTTTTTTGTTTCCACTGGACTTCAATCCTTCGTATCATATTTTTTTTCTTATTTTCATCAATTTTTTCTTCTTTATGAGGGGGGCTAATCCAAAAAATTCGGGATCGCGATACTGCAAAAACGAAAAAATTCCGGATCGCGATACTACAAAAATAAAAAAAAATCCGGTGGGGGGGGGGGGCTGGAGCCCCCCTAGCCCATACGTGGATCCGCCAATGCTCTCAGCCTGCCGTGCTAATGATGTAAAGGAATATTCTTAACTTTTACATATATGATTTTGATTGTGAAAGAGAAATTTGAGGAAACAGTTACGGAAATAATATAATTGATAATTATTAATTATTATTATTAAACCTTTGATTTAATTAAATAATATTAAAATTAAATAAACATATAAATTAAATTATAAAATTAGGGCCATACAAAATTAAAAATTAAAGGCCCAGATCTATTCTCATCTCACATCTAAGAGAAACTTATTATATGAATATAACTCTCTCTCACAGGGAATTTTTTCTTACCTGATCCGCTCCCTATATATAGAGATAAGATCAAGTAAAAATAATCTCCTTGTAAGAAAAAAAGAATGAATTATATCCATTAGATTTAAATAAATCAATGGTTAATATGCAATCAAGGAACAACTAAAACAGAATTAACCAATTGTTTGATTGTATTTCACTTGTTACTTGATTTTATATCAACCATTGATTTATTTAAATCTAACGGACAAGACTCATTTTATTTTGTTACATGGGATTTTTTCTTACTTTATCCGCTCTCATATAAAGCATATATATATACATATATATAGAGTTGTATTCATATGTGAACTACCTTCTAGATGAGAAATAAGACTAAATCTCAGCCCTCTATTTTAAAATTTTAACGACCCAGATTATTTGATTGACTTAAATTATTGATTATTATCGTCCATTTTTAATTTGATTAAAGGGTTTTTTCGGAATTATTATTTGGCAATTTAAATCATTCCTTAACTGTCTCCTAATATTTCTCTTGCATGATTTACATTCCATATTTCAAGTTTTTTTCCCAAATCCATTCCACATCACATATCTTTTATTTTCTAAATCAATTCAATTTTCCATATCTCATACGTTCATAGCTTTTCATTAACAATTTTATGCAGAGTGATGGAAGAGCACCAAAAAAATATATCAACATGAAGAAGAGGATGATGACTAATAGAAGGGGACGAACGCGAATGAAAACCAAGATGGCAGCATCGAGAAGCCCAGGATTTTCGATCACAACCTCTTTCCCATTAATCCCGCCGGTGCTCTTTTAACGGGGGACGTCTTCTTCTTGAGGGATCGGTTCTCTAAAAAGTGAAGAAGGCGACGACTTCGTAGCGGAGGAGGCTTTCCACAAAAGAACCAGTTTCACGCAGCCATCGTCAACAGATTTGTGGTTCTTGACGATGATGTGAATCATGATTTATAAATTGACGAGATAACTGAAGTTGCTTGATTGATATTTTATAGAATAAATTTCTTTATTTTCATATTTGAGTTGCATTACATAAGCCTGCATACTTGCAGTTTTTAAGCCTGTATACTTGCATATATGTTCTGTGATTTCTGCCAACTGCCGACGATCCTTTTGATTATTTTTAGTTGCAGTATAAAGATATAATAGTTGCAGTATTATGATAATTTGAATTCACATAAAGAGCTTTGTTAATATTAATTATTTTTCAAAACTTTTTCTATTTTGAATTATTGCAGATTTTACGCCTGTAAATGTGCAGTATAACGATATAATAGTTGCAGTACTCAACTAATTCCAATTCACATAAAGAGTTTTTTAATATTAATTGCAATTTTACGCATGTAAATGTGCAGTATAACAATATAATAGTTGCAGTATAACAATATAAAAAATATATATAGATACCTAGGTTTAGAAGAAAAAAATGCGTGTTGTTGACTGCATTTTTAATCATAATGGAAAACAATTCCAATAAATGAGTAGAAAAATAAGAACTAGACTTAACGCAGTGATGTCGGCGTTATTTTTTTGCCGGCCGCCGGTGGAGAAAAAACTATTTTTCAGCAACTGAGGGTTGTATCATGGAGGAGAAGATATTTGATAAAGTAACAATACTAAATGCGGTGGGTGAAAATATGTAATTAATTCAAATAAATTTACTTAATTTAAAACTGTCATATTTAATGCATAACTGCTCCGAAATTCAAGCTAAAAAAATCGTGGGAAGATATGGTTATTTGCAAATTTACCACCTAACCCTTTTATGCAACTTTTTTGTTCTTTAATTGCAGCGAATTTTTTCAGATTCAAAATTAAATCTGCCACGTTAATTTTATTGATCAAATGCTAAGATCAAGTCTTATTTCACATCTAAGAGGTGGTTTCCACCCTAGTGCACCCCTATATAGGGATGCATTCATATGTTAACCACTTCCCAGATGTTACATGTTACCTCATTGTCAGTATATTATCTAGACAAGCTAATTACATTATCTAGGCCATATACGGTACATTACGAAGATAATGTA
>JAPKLW010000019.1:1615552-1669664 GCA_026898455.1 Plectranthus barbatus | reverse complement strand
GAAGATGATCCATTCATAGGTCTAGTCGAACCAGTTGGTTGAGCATCGGAAGAATTCCTGCCCAACTGGTCGCTGACATCCTCGACCTCAGGAACATCTTCAGCCAGTTGGCGTAAGGTCCTGCGCACTAAAGTAGCTTCATCAAAAACAACATTGCATGTTATTTCCACAAGCTGGGTAGTCTTGTTAAATACTCTATAGCCCTTGTGAGAGGGATGTCCATATCCGACAAACACACCCTCATCAGCCTTAGGCGAGAAAGCATTTAACTTCGACTTCCCATTATTATGGATATAACATGGTGAACCGAATGCACGAAGATGAGCTATAGAAGGCTTACGACCAAAATACACTTCGTAGGGAGTTTTCTGGAGTCTGTCGTTGATCCCGCTTCTATTCTGAGTGTAGCAGGCAGTCACCAACGCTTCTCCCCAGAAACTCTGTCCCAAGCCGGACTCAGCCAGCATGGACCGGACCGCTTCTTTCAGCGTCCTGTTCCTACGTTCTGCCAGTCCATTCTGCTGCGGTTGCCTTGGAGTAGATCTCTCATGTTTGATCCCGGCCTCCGCGCAAAAATCCATCAGCAGACTGTTGCAGAATTCAGTCCCATTGTCTGATCGAATTCGCTTTACCACAGCTTCTCTCTGTTTCTGAGCTTGGATGATCAATTCTGGAAGAATGATCTTCACCTCATCCTTGGTTCTGAGAAGCTTTACCCAGGTATAGCGCGAGTAGTCATCGACTACCACCAGCGAATATCGTCTTCCTCCAATGGTTTGCGGTGTTACTGGTCCAAACAGGTCCATGTGTAACAACTCGAGTACCTGACTGGTACTGGGGCAGACTGGCGACTGGTTCTTGAAGGACTTCCTAGTTTGTTTGCCTTGCTGGCAAGCTTTGCAAATTCCTTCCTTCTTGAACCCGCCCTTGGGAAGACCATCTACAAGATCATGCTTGGTTAGATAATTAATAGTTTTGAAATTTAGATGACTTAACCTTTTGTGCCACAGCCAGTTAGTTTCCATGGAACTGGTGGCTACAAAGCATGTATCAGTCTTCCCGCTTTGCCAGTCAACAACATAGAGACCTCCTTTCCTGACACCTTTCAGCTTGGTCTCGCCAGACTCTTCATTCTTGATCTGGCACCCTGATTTGTCAAACACAATGGTATAACCATTGTCGCACAGCTGACTGATGCTCAGGAGGTTGTGCTTCAGATTGGTGACAAGGGATACATTCACAATTCTGACATCATCCTTCTCGATGCAGCCCTTGCTAATAACTCTGCCCTTGGAGTTATCACCAAAAATAACTGGGGGTCCTCTGACCTTGGTGAGCTCAGAAAATAAGAACTCCTCACCAGTCATATAAGCCGAGCAACCACTATCTATGATCCACTCGCTCGATCTCTGAAGCTGTGTTGCATGATCCTGTTCCTGCAAGAAAATGAAATTATTTAGGTCCCCGATCATCAGCGGGTCCTGCAGGGTTAGATCTCTGGATCATTCCTTTTGGAATCCAGACTTGAGTAATCTTCAGCTCGGTGTTACCCTTGCTGACATCACTTGTGGCCTTTCCCTTCCTTTTAAAATAATGCATGGATTTGTTTTTGGAAGGTGTGGCTGTGTGTGCGGTTCCTCTGGAAGTATTCTTCCTCCGAGGGTGTCGGAGATTTCTTTCCGACCGCTTGTGTTGCCTTGGTGGTCTCTGGAATTGTGGACCACGATGATTAGCCTTCCCAGCCCTTGAGAAAAGGTTTTGATTGGGCTCAGGCCTCCGATAGGTGTTCCTCCTATCGGGAAATATCCTTCTCTCAGTATTCCGCTGAGATTTGGATCCCTTGTAAGCATGCTGGCAACTGGCATACTTGTAAGGTTGGGCGTGGAATCTCTGGACAGCTGGTGCTGGCTGTCGGATTCCACTGGCAGCTGACGCTGACTTCCTTGCCTTAGAATATTTCGGCTTAGTCTGCGTCCTTGGGTGTGCTGGCGTCCTGTCAGCAGAGGATCTTGCCAGTTGAGGATTTTGTCGTGATGACTCACCTATGTATCTGGTCTTATTATTCCTGTGCTGATCAGCCATTCGGGACTGACTGGTATTACCAGCTGGTGCTGATGCATTTACCAGTTTGCTCTTACCCTTATGAGCTGAGAGTTCGGGTTGGTTTTTGCTCAAATCCTTTGTAAATCCCAACCCAGACTTATCAGAAGGCTTTCTCCAATGACTTAGAGCTGCTTCCAAGTCTTTTGAGCCTTTATTTAGAAAATTTATTCTATTTTCTTGCTCCAGAACGAGATTGTGAAAATTATCTCGCTCAGTTTTTGTAATTTGAAAATTTTGGAGCAACTCAAAGTGAGTCTTTTTCAAAGTGGCTAGCTCTTCACTGACTGACCTCGATTTTTCAATCTCCTTGGTCAAAATAGAAACTTGATCTTTCAGCGAAGTATTTTCGCCAGCCAAGACATTCTTTATTTCATAAAATTTTAAAAATTCTTTTTGAAGAATGTCTATAGTGACAGCTTCTGAGTCGGAGCAACGCGACTCAGAATCGTCTAAACTGATAGAAGGCATGATATGCATTGGGGAAGCTGATGATTGTACTTGATCATCAGCTGCAAGTGCCTCTTCACTATCAGCACTTCCTTCAGCTGATTCCTCGCCAAAGGCTGCCATGAGTGCCAGTAGAGCTTCCTCTTCTGACTCTTCGTCTGACTCATACTCCCCATCATCATGGTCGGGTATGTCAGGCACTTCAGTCCTGGTCAGCATAGCCTTGGCAACGGCCTTGGAGGCGCGCTCTTCAAAGAGCTTCTTTAGCCTTTCCCGCTCATTTTTGTCCACCTGTGGACATTCAAACTTTAAATGATCAGGGGATTGGCACTGGTAGCAAGCACGGGGAGCTCTCTTGACGAATTTTCCGTCAGTTGAGCTCAGAGATACTCCCTGCTTTGACTTGGCTTTCTCCAGAAGGACAGCCAGTCGTTTCATCTGCTGCTCAAGGTCAGCGATAGAGCCCTCGCTGTCTTTTGAGTTAGATCCCGATGTGGCTGGGATCTCTTTCTGCTGGTTGTGCTGGGCAGCAGGTCTGTCAGCATGGAAGGGCTTCTTGTGCTTCCATTTGAAATCCTTCTTGACGAAGTAAGCTTCATCTTGAGCTTTGATGCTGGGGGATCCCATGTTCCTGATGGCCTCATTCTTGTTCACCATCTGGATATCCCACTCGTGTGCCTGCAACTGAGCAAATAACTCCTTGGGAGTCATCTTGGATAAGTCCTTCTCCTTGAGAGCTGTCGTCTTCACGAACCAGTCCTCCTTGGGCATCTTGGACAGGATCTTGGCATTAAGATCTTCATTTGAGTAGTTCCTGTCCAGTGACTTTAGCTCGCTGACAATGGCGTTGAATCTCGCCTCCATCTCCTTGATGGTTTCTCCAGGCAGCATCTGGAAGGACTCGTACTTGTCCACTGCAACCTGCAATTTGTTGCGTTTCATTTGATCAGTTTCTTGACATAGACTATCAAGGTAATCCCATACTCCCTTGGCATTGTCAAACTGGAGGGCTTCCTCCATCAGCGACTCTGGAAGAGAAGCCAGGATCAACTCGTGAGCAATGGAATCCAACTGATTCCGCTTCCTGTCCTCGGCGTTCCATTCGCCTTGAGGCTTTGGGATCACAGCAGCTGGACGATCTCCTAGCTGGTGCTGTATCATGGTGATCTCGATTGGCCCTTTCTCCAGCACATCTTTCATTTCCGGATGGATGCTCTTCAGAGAAATGAGCGACCTCTTTCGTCATATATCATGCTTCACATTCTTGTAGTCGAGTAGCTTCGGAGTATTCATCTTCGTGTACCTGAGCTAATCAACAGACAAACAAAGGAGTGCAAGGAAACGTGGATCTCGGTCCTAAGCGACTCAGAAACAATCGGTCTATAAGAACCGACTGCTCTGATACCACTTGTTGGTCCCGGATTATCAGGGTATAACTTAGCAGCGGAAAATATGGTTAATCGTTTCTTGCACTCTGCTGGTTACTCAGCTGACTGGGACCTTGTCAGCTGGTAAGTCAACTTGCACTCTGCGTACTCAGCTGACTGGCGACTGGCTCGTCAGCTGGTAGCTCAAGACTTAGAATATTTTTAGCCTTGTTTGCACAGTTATATCAGTTTTCAGGATATACACCAGCACTTGGGTGCTGGGTTTTAAATCAGTATGAAATGCAGAAAGCTGATAAAAGACAAAGGATTTATAGTGGTTCGATCAACTGATCTACGTCCACTCTCCAGTCGTAGCACTGGAAATTCACTAAGAGTAATCGGGTACAAGCGTCCTACGATCTATCTCTAGCTGGTGAATGCCTCGTCCACCAGTTCACTAGATCAACCGCTCCCGGCCTTGTCCTTCTTCAACTCTGATCAGCTGGTGGAGTGCGAGCACGTCACTTCAACCTCCACAGCTTCACTGGGTGTTTAGTTCTCCCAAGAACGTATCTTCTCAATACGGCAAAAGCCCATAATAACTCAAGTGCTGGCTGGCACAAGAGCTGCTGTGAACTTCCTCAGAGGAGAAAGAACACCAAAGAGATCAGTAACTTACAAGCTGGAAGCTTGAAGTCTCGTGTTTGATAAATCAACACACGGATAGCCTTTAGAAAGGCCTCGAAAGTGCTTTGCTTCTACTTGCTTGAGCGTAATAAATTTTCAGTCTTTCGGTAGGTGAAGAGTATTGAATGTTGGTGGATCCCAGGTATTTATAGCCGAGGGATCCCATTCAAATTTTCTAGCCGTTTGGACACATCCGGAAAAGGTCTCTGTCCTCGCATGTCCTTCAGACGGCGGCAGGTAGGAATTTCCGGAAAGTGCCATGCTTTTGTCCACTTTATCTGACATTGATCTCTTTATGTCAGAACGGCACTATTCATCAGTACGAGGAATCGGAACTGGTGTCTTGAACTGATAGACTTTAAGGTATCCTCCCTAAAGTCATACTCTGTCAGTTAATTCCTCGACGAATCTTCTTTTTGTCTCTAAGACTCTGGGAGAGAGAATCTGGAATTCTGCTGGTAACATCCGACTGGTAGATCATTTTGGTGATCTTGTGCTGGCAGTCTCTGCTGGTGACTTTGCGCTGGCACAATCTAAGTCTACCAATATGTCTGATGTTAACCTTTTCTTGGAATCTCCCATGACTGGTGGCTTCACCGCTGGTGAATAGTGTCAGTGAGAACACGTATTCTGCTGGTAGGATTTGTCAGCCGCCTGCTGGTGAAATCCTTCCCAACTGGTGAACAGTAGCCAGTCATTAGCTCTTTCTCATGCTGATGAACAGTGTCAGCACGAGACTTGTCAGTCGCTTGCTGGTGAGACTTCTCTCAACTGGTAAGTACATCTCATGCTGGTGAACAGTAGTCAACATGAGTCTTGATCAGCTGCGACTTACAACTCAAAAGACCTAAACAGGACTTTACATTTGAGACTAGAGCTATTCTAGAGACAAACTGACGCTGGTAGGACTTAGGATTTGATCCACCAAAACACCAAAACTAGAATCTAAACAAGTAGCTACTGGGGAAAGGAAACTTAGCCAAATTTCCCAACAATTTTCTTCTTCACTAGTTTCAAAATGCATCATATTACCATTGCTCCAAGTGATTTACCTGTCACTCGCAACCAGATTCTTCATGAATCAGGGTTGTATTTTGAGTATGGTAACAACTGTCGAGATGCAAACATTGTTATGGGAGCTCTTCATGAGAGTTGCCTAACCCAATTTCTGACTACTATGCCAGCACGTTATCAGAAACGAGCTCTTCAGAATTTTATCTTCATGTGTAAAACCGATGATGACGCCATCTGGGGTTATTTTGACAATGAAGTGGTTTGTTGGACTCCGACCTTCTTCTCTCAAAAGTTTGGCCTTCCTAGGGGTCCCACTCGCGTTATGGATGTCTACCACCATTTGACTGCTCCAGAGTTCGGCTACTGGAATAAGTGGAGGCAGTCCGACAACTGTGACTTTTCACCAACTCCATCATGTTTGGAGTTGAAAGAAGAGTACAGAGTCATTTTTGACATTGTTAGCAATGTCACTTTTGGTGTCCCTGCTGACAACTATGTGTTCAACCCAAGGATTTGGAGGGCCACGATGGCCATTGATTCGGAGATGAAGGACGTTGATTGGGCGGAGTTCTTCTTTGATGGAGTGAAGAGATGCATCGATCTCTTTCCTCAGATTCCTCTGCCAACTGCCATGCAGCTAAGTTGGTTGCTTGAGCAGACGTTCCCTCATCTTGCTTCTGAAGGTATCCCTTCGATGGGATTCGACTTCTATCCTTTGAGGGCTCACTTTCCTAATTGTGGTTGAAGAATGCTCCGAGCTCTCCTCCCTTTTGCGTCCACAAAATTATTGTTAGATTTGTAGCACACGATGGTGTAGAGTTGGATGTATCTGATAGCTTTTGAAGTCTGTTGCCCTTCTGTTGAATGAATGTGCTAATTTTAGATTCCTTCTTTTCAACTATTTTCATGACATTGTTCAGCATTTCGTAGTGTAGTAATGTCAAGATATCTTCAACAAGTCGAAGAAATAGCAATCAGAATATAATAATTATCAAACAAATTTCAAGAATATCCTTATTGAAAGAATGAGAGCTAGGACTCATTCATCCACATCTGTATCTAATTCCATCCATCCCAGTTTCAAGCATAACTCTTTAAATCTGGTTTCTGAAAGAGGCTTTGTAAATATGTCTGCTATCTGATCTTCGGTGCATATATAGCAAACATCGATATCTCTCTTCTCCTGATGGTCTCGTATGAAGTGATGACGGATATCGATATGCTTGGTCCGAGAGTGATGAACAGGATTCTTTGTGATGCACATGGCACTATTGTTGTCGCAATAGATGGGTACACATTCAGGAGAAATCCCGTAATCTTGTAATTGTTGCTTTATCCATAGAATTTGCGAACAACAGCTAGCAGCAGCTACATACTCTGCTTCAGTGGTGGAGATAGCAACAGAGTGCTGCTTTTTGCTGAACCAGCTAATGAGCTTGTGTCCCAGAAATTGACATGTGCCGCTTGTGCTTTTCCTGTCGATCTTGCATCCTCCAAAATCAGAATCTGAATATCCACTCAGAGCGAGACTATCTTCTCTGGGATACCAAATTCCTAATCCTTCTGTACACTTCAGATAGCGAACAATTCTCTTGGCAGTGTCAAAGTGAACCTTCTTAGGCTTGGCTTGATATCTAGCACATAATCCCACGACATACGAGATATCTGGTCTGCTAGCGGTAAGATACAGTAGTGAACCTATGATCCCTCTGTAAAGAGTAGGGTTCACATCATCTCCTTCTTTTTCAAGAGCAGCAATGCATGTTGTGCTGATAGGTATGCGCAAACTCTTGGTCTTCTCCGGACAGTATTTAGCGATTAAGTCACGAGCATACTTCTTCTGATGGATGAATATTCCTTCTTTGGATTGATGAACTTGCAGTCCAAGAAAATAAGACATCTTCCCCATCATGCTCACTTGGAAATGGCTAGTCATGAGATCAGAGAACCTATCACATAAATCTTGATTCTTTGATCCAAAGATTAAGTCATCAATATATATTTGAACTAGCAGAATGCTGTCTCCATCTTTAATGCGAAAGAGAGTTTGATCTATCCTCCCTTTCTGAAATCCATTATTCAATAGAAACTTAGACAAAGTTCCATACCAAGCTCGTGGTGCTTGCTTCAGACCATATAGTGCCTTCTTGAGTTTGTAGACTCGATTGCCTTGCTCGAATCCCGGAGGTTGCTCGACATAAACTTCCTCCTTGAGCTCGCCATTAAGGAAGGCGCTCTTCATGTCCATCTGCATTACATCAAACTCATGGTACGCAGCATATGCCAAGAACAGACGGATAGCCTCTAGTCTTGCTACTGGGGCGAATGTTTCATCATAATCTATTCCTTCACATTGTCTATACCCTTTGGCAACAAGACGTGCCTTGTTCCTGACTACAGCACCTGATTCATCTTTCTTGTTTTTGAATACCCACTTAGTGCCTATAACACTTTGATGTTCTGGTCTGTCGACTAGTTCCCACACATTGTTGCGTGTGAACTCTGCAAGCTCCTCTTGCATGGCATTCACCCAATCCGCATCTAGCAGTGCTTCTTCTACTTTCTTGGGTTCTTCATTAGATATGTAACAAGCTAACATGGCATTGCCGTTCCCTTGTCTGGTTAGGATAGGATCATTTACGCTTCCAAGAACACTATCTAAGGGATGCGCTCGTAGCCATGAAGGTCTGATACGTCTTGGAATTTCAGCATCTGGTTCTCCTTCTTGATGAGTATTATTTTGATTAGCTTCTACTGCATTCTCCTGGGGTTCAGCAACGGGGACAACTGGTACTCCTTCTTCATCTGCTTCTGGATCTTCATGAACAGGATCGGCATGAGCAGGTATGACAACAGGTGGAGCTCCAGCAGCAGGTTCCTCCAGGATTGGATTCTCAGCAACTCCTTTGCTAAGATCTTCAGTAGATTCTTCATCCTCTTTATCGTCAAGTGCACCAGCAACATCTAAATTCTCATTTAGACATATAGAAGATGGGGCCTCAGCATGATCATTAGCATCACAGGCCTGGTCAGTAGTCTGGTCACCTGCTGAGTGCGAAGTTTCTGGATTGACGTCAGTCGTAGACTTAATCGGATCAATACTCATATTTTCGAAAGATTTTTGTAGAGAATGATCATAGATATCATTGGTCTCATGATTGTCATCCTTCTGTTCTTTGTTGGCCCTGCGCACTAAAGTAGACTCATCACAAATAATATTACATGTTATTTCCACAAGTCGAGTAGTCATGTTTAACACTCGATAACCTTTGTGAGATGGGTGTCCATATCCCAGGAAAACACCTTCATCAGACGAAAAAGTGTTAATTTTAGACTTCCCATTGTTATGGATATAACATGTTGAACCGAAAGCACGAAAGTGTTTAATAGAAGGCTTACGACCATTATACACTTCATAAGGAGTTTTGTTGAATCTGCCATTAACCGCACTCCTATTCTGAGTGTAACAAACAGTCATGATAGCTTCTCCCCAGTACTTTCCATTGAGTCCTGAATCAGCAAGCATGGACCGCGCTGTTTCCTTTAAAGTTCTGTTTCTTCGCTCTGCTATCCCGTTCTGTTGTGGTGTTCTAGCAGTGGATTTTTCATGATGAATACCAGCTTCTGCACAGAAGTCCATCAAAATTCCATTACATAATTCTGTTCCATTATCTGATCTAATCCTTTTAACTGTAACTTCCTTGTTGTTCTGATCTTTAAGGATCAGCTCAGGTAGCAGGGTCTTTACTTCGTCTTTAGTCTTTAATAGTTGAACCCACGTATACCTGGAGAAATCATCAACAACCACAAGTGTATATATTTTCTTATTGACTGTGGGTGGTGTCACAGGACCAAACAGATCCATGTGTAGGAGTTCGAGAATTCTCCCTGAGGTATCCTTTTCTGGATTTGATTTGAAGGATGCCTTCGTTTGTTTGCCTTGTTGGCACGCTTTGCACGCTCCTTCCTTTCGGAAAGATTCAGCAGGCAGTCCTTCGACCAGCTTGTGTTTGGCTAGATGATTGATCGTCTTGAAGTTCAAGTGATTTAATCTTTTATGCCATAGCCAATTTGTTTCATCTTTGTTGAATGCTACGAAGCACGAGTCATGTTGGCCACTTAGCCAATCGACTACGTATAGTCCACCCTTGCGGATGCCTCTAAGCTTTACTTCACCTGTAACCTTATCAACAATATCAGAGCTAGAGTCAATAAAATAAACGTTATATCCATTCTCACATAGTTGGCTGATGCTCATCAAATTGTGTTTAAGGTTTGAAACAAGAGCAGCATTAACAATTCGGATTCCATCTTGTTCTACACATCCTCTTCCTCTGCTGTTATCACCAAAAATAACTGAGGATCCATAAACGCTTTGTAGATCTGAGAATAAGTCTGCTCTTCCAGTCATGTGTCCTGAGCAGCCGCTATCGAGAATCTATTCATCTGGCGATCTTGACTCCTTAACTCTTAGATTCTATTTCTGCAAGACAATTAAGAGAGTGATTTAGGTACCCGTTTAGTCTCGGGTCCTGCAGGATTAGCAAGTGTCATTGTTCCTTTTGGAACCCACATTTGAGTGATCTTCAAAATTTTCTTCTTGACATCACTCTTTATACCTTTCTCAACTTTAGGATAAGTAAATCTTGCATACTTAGATTGAGGATGAGGTGTGGTAGTGTGTTGAGCCTTCACTGTCTTTTTGAAAGAATTAGGTTTGGACTCAGGCTTCACATAGGTGGTCCGCCTATGTGGTGTGTATGTATTATATGAAGGCCTTGCAGCATTGTAATTGACATGCTTGCTTGTATGAAATGAAGATCTTGCTGTCCTGGCAGTAGATACATACTGCTCGGCATTCCTTCTAGACTCTGCTGATTTTGGTTGCGAAGCATATATTCTCGTATTCTGCTTGAATTTGTTATTCCTCTGTTGAGGTTTCATAGCAGACACTCGAGTATTCTGCTGAGGTATAACGTACCTCTGCTGTGCTTCCCTAGCATATATTCTAGGATTCTGCTGGGATATATCGTACCTCTGCTGAGGTTTCCTAGCAGTTGTTCTAGTATTCTGCTGAGGTTTCACAGATTCGCTAAAGAATGTTTCAGCAGATTCCTTTTCTTTCAGTTTTTCTCCAAGGATGAATTTTCCAGCAGAGACTAACTGAATAGTCTTCTGCTTAGAAGATTCTCCTTTATTATAGCGATCAAAACCAACACCAGCTCTATCTTTGTGGTGCTTTTGTTGATTAATTGCGGCATTCAAAACAGCTTGACTGGTCGTGTAAGTACAAATGCAGTTTTCTTTTGGTTTATTTTTCAGCAAAATGTTTTCTTTTTCAAGAATTTTGAATTTTTCAGAAAGTATTGAAAATTCAGCTTTCATTTTTGTAAGTTCCTCACTTGCAGACCTTAGTCTTACGACTTCCTCGGTCAAATTTGAAACTTCCAACTTTAGTGAGGTGTTTTCACCTATAATGATATTTTTTATTTCATACATCTTAGAGAATTCTTCATTTAGCTTCGTGAGATAGTCTTCCTCAGAATCTAAAATGAAATCCTCGCAATCATCAAAGGTTGTAAATCTAGGTATGTTTACTGAAATTACCTCGTTGTTCTCGGCTGCTAGAGCCGTTTCAGCATTCTGATCAACATCTGCATCAGCAAATTGATCTTCCACGATGTCTGCCATCAGAACTAGCATGGCTTCTTCATCCTCTTCTTCTGAAGATAGATAGTATTCTTCATCGTTTTCTGGAATATCCTGAGTTTCTGTCCTGGTTAAGAGCGCTTTCTTGACTGCATTGCCTGCACGTCTTTCAAATCTCTGCTTCAGACGCTCCCTTTCTTCTTTGCTGACTTTCGGACAGTCATGTTTCAAGTGGTCAGGGGATCCACACTCAAAACAAGTCCTAGGCTTTCGCTCTGCTGAGCGGGCATGAGATGGTGACGGTTGTGCTTCCTTTGTCTCCTTTTCAGCTTTAGCCTCCATCAACATCTTTTGAAGCTTTTTCATCTATTCTTCTAATTCACTGATCTTGAGATCAGCAGGATGGGATCCTGAGGTTGTAGCAACCTTTTTTGTTTGAGTTACAGTAACAGATCTATCTTGATTATGATAGAATTTTTTTTGTTTAAATTTGTTGAAATCCTTTTTAGCATAATATGCTAAATCATCTGTACTAGCAGTAGATTGTACTACCGCAGCTTCATTCCTTTTTGATTGTTGTATTATGAATTCATGTGATTTTAGCTGAGCAAATACCTCGGATGTTGTCATTTTGCTGAGGTCTTTTTCACTCAGACTAGTCATTTTAACAAACCAGTCGTCTCTGGGATATAATTTAGAGATAATCTTATGACTCATCTCCCCATTTTCATATTTCTTACCAAGATTATTCAATTCTCCAACGATGGTATTGAAACGTTCTTCCATAGCTTGTATGGATTCTCCTGCATTCATAGAAAAAGACTCATATTTGTCAACAGCTACCTGCAGTTTGTTGCGTTTC
The DNA here is from genome assembly GCA_026898455.1 of Plectranthus barbatus. Lineage (NCBI taxonomy): Eukaryota > Viridiplantae > Streptophyta > Magnoliopsida > Lamiales > Lamiaceae > Plectranthus > Plectranthus barbatus. Next base: position 1,657,535 of record JAPKLW010000019.1, on the reverse strand, counting down.
ATCTGGTCCGTCTCCTAAGATGATTCGCACACATAGGTCCACATTTCTTTAGCTGTATCGAACTCTAAAGCCTTCTGTGCCATCAGCTTAGGTAGAGAGTCAAGGATTAACTTCTTTGCAACATGCTCCAGCTGAGCTCTTTTCTTGTCTTAACTTGTATATTCCTCAAAAGGTTTTTCAACCATTTGGGGTCTCCGTGGCCTTGGGGGTCTAGGTTGATCTCCTTCATCAGCTCCTTCAGCGGGTTCGGGTACAGGTCCTATAAAAGTGTTAGCTTTCATAATCTTAATGGGACCTCTTTCAAGTACCTCAACCATTTCTGGGTGTATGCTCTGAAGCTGTATTAAGGCCATCTTTTTCCATGTTGTGAAGTTCTCCCTGTTGTACTTTCCAAGAGAGTGATTCAACATCTTGTCTCCTGAGCTAAACAAGTGAAACACAGATAAATAGGTAAAAGTGCAAGGAAAATGCGGATCTGGTCTTAAGCGACTCAGAAGCAGTCGGTTTTTCAACCTCCTGCTCTGATACCACTTGTTGGTCCCGAAATATCAGAGTCGTCGTATTGATAACTTAATACGAAATGCAGCGGAATAGTTTTATATCTCTTGCACTTATCGTTATTCTTCAAAAGTTAGTTAGCTCAAGTTATGTCTTAAGTTTGTGTTCAGATATATTCTAGCAACTCTGTTGCTAGGTTTCAAAACAATCTTGGAACAGTAATATAATAAAACAGTAAATGAACGCGAGACTTTATAGTGGTTCGATCCAAATGATCTACGTCCACTCCTTAGCCGAAACGCTAAGAATTTCACTAGAAAAGTATACAGATTACAAGGAATCGCCTTTCCAGTTAAGTAGGCAGTGAGCTTTCGGCCTGACTACTTGACAGCTATCCTCTGTTGATCTGAACTTCTCCGAACACAGCTCTGGCCAAGTCAAGGGCGCACCTTCGTAAAACTTGTCCTTCACTAATGAGACTGTTATAGTTAGCCTCTAACTTCAATAAATATGCGGCAAGGCCCGTCAGAGTCAACCCTTTTAGGAATGACTGTTGGATACTCCTAGTAAAGAGATTATCCCAATGATTGAAGATTCTTAATGGAACATCAAGAATCTTCAAGGATGAGTGTCAGATATTCAATAAGAGGACACTCTTGGTGGTTGAGGGCTTTGAATGTGCTTTATATGACTAGCTCTCAACTGACTACTTTTCACTTGTTCGCTTTGTCAAAGGAATCTCACACTTGAGTAGTTTGCGAATGTCGGTAGTGATTGAAGCAGCTCTTTATCTCATCTTTGAGATTGTCTTTTATAGGTGGAGATTCAAACTTTGAATCTTCTTATCCGTTGGACTCAACGGCTCCTTGATCCGAAAGAGCTTTGTCTGTGAAACTCACTTTTGTTTTTGACTTGTACTTTCCTAGCCACTTCGGGAAAGTCTTATCCTTTTGCGTGAGCTTTTTGTCAGAGTGGCAGTCCAGCTTCGAATTTGATTCTTTTGTTTTGGTAAGCTAGAATCTGCTAAAAGTATGTTCCTTGTGATCCTTTGACTTCCGTTGTTTGCGAGTCTTCATTCATTGCTGAAGAATCCGAATGCTAACTCCTTAGCATTCTATCTAGCAAACGTTCAGTCAATTGCTAGTGATCCTTTGTTCGCTTGCTTCTCTAGCAGTTTGTAAGTCGAATGCTGATATCATCTTCTTTATGTCTGCTAGGGATTCTTCTCAGCACACTAGTCTATTACAACTCAATGTACCACTTATACAGGACTTTACAAAGTGTGCTAGACTCTCTAGATTTCGGCAAATGATCGACCAACTAAATAAGGTTTGATCCAACAAAACCTTTTACAAATATGTCCTAAAGGAGATTTTAGGGATAATTCCCAACAGATCTAAATCTATTACATGATTTTTCCTATTAAATCTAACCACAAATTTTCTCATGGTAAAAAACAGATCTAAAAACGAGAAGGCCACGAGAACAAAAACATCCACGATAATTACAATCCATCCATGAACTTACATATTTAATTAATATCAATTTATTCAAGATAGAGCCTTAGAACATGAACCTGACTCTGATACCAATTGTAGGGTTTGAGTCTACAATGGACAACTTGAGTTGCCATTAATTAAATTCTTGCCAAGGATCATTCTTAAGGTACCAAGAACAAATTTCAATTAAATAAACCATGCGATCATATGCATGCTCCTACAAAATTAATTGCAGATGATGGATTTAGTGAATACCTGATTTCACCGTTTGATCTACAGATCTAGATCAGAGCCAATAACGATGAAATAGATCTGGATCCGAAACTGAACGCCGGCGATGGACAGTTGTTCCTACAGATCTGATCTTCTGATCTGTTCCCTTGCTCCTTGGAAATCTGGTGAGGATTATGTTGGGATTGTATACTGAAAGCATATATGATTAAGTGTTTTGTACACTGGTCTTCATAGATGTTGCTGCAACAATACTCGTTGTCTGATGAATCGAACATACAATGAACCATAATATCCTATTATCTCGCCTATAGGGATGATCATATGGTGTGTAGGAGATCACAGAGGATCATATGAATCGTTTGACCTAGCTAGATATAAACAGTATCACGGCTGAGACAGTCCCTGGATAGGCTAACGGTCTAAGCTGCGGCACATCGGTTCATAAGTTGGCTTATCCTAGCTACTTGATGTGTCGGTACATGGTTATGTATTAATGGGATTAACAATGGGATGTGCCATTCTCATTGACATATGAATGAGCCAGATCCCTAACATACTTCCTATGATCTTAAACCTAACTTAAGGATAAGGAGCACACACAGATTGACCACACTTTGATTTACCATGGTGGCGAGTCTTACATGAACTCTTATACCCGTATTTTGGGTGTTGGCAATTTGTGTGTGGCCTGCTTAGTCTGGACGTTTAGGTAAGCATATCCGTTTCAGGATGGTGACATTCCCTGAGGAGCTCACAAAATTCATTATGCTAAACCCTGCAGGTTGAATTATTTAATTCAGGCATAAGTGAAAAGGAGTGAGTGGTATTACTCAGGAAATAAGAGATTAATTAATTGTGGCTGATTCTTATAAGCCAAATTAATTAATGAATGTTTAAAACCTTAAATATGTGGATCATGTTAGTTCGGTGCAACTCGTTCCTAATAATGTGGTAATAAAGGGGTGAGTCAACATTGTTACCATGGTGAAGGTTAAAACAATGTTTTATTAATTAATTATGTTCTGGGTTGAACAAGGAAGGATTAATTAATAAAGAGGGCCCACTTTATTATTTGCATCTGGTCCCTGGTCTGGCCCATGAACTGCTCAAGCCCATTAGGGTTAGGGTTTCTCAAAATCCAAACACTATATAAAGGCCTTCTCTCTATCAGATCAACTAGGGCTTTCAGTATATTGAAAAAGAGGGAGAGAACGGCGGTGGCTGATCCGGTGGGAGAAATTGATCGTCTTCTCCAAATCTCGGATCCAACTTTGTAGATGCTCTCCAGATTTCTAAGGACCAAGGGAACAGATCAGAAGATCAGATCTGTAGGAACAACTGTCCATCGCCGGCGTTCAGTTTCAGATCCATATCTATTTCATCTTTATTGGCTCCGATCTAGATCTGTAGATCAAACGGTGAAATCAGGTATTCTCTAAATCCATCCTCTGCAATTAATTTTGTAGGAGCAAGCATATGATAGCATGGTTTATTTAATTTAAATTTGTTCTTAGTACCCTAATAACGATCCTTTGCAAGAATTTAATTAATGGCAACCCATGTTGTCCATCGTAGACTCAAACCCTTCATGTAAATCCTCTACCATAAAACATTCTGAGACAAGAGATAGAGCAGAGAGTGGAATAACAGTTGGATTTTGTTCTTGATATTGTCAAAGAGGGGGAAGAGAGACAGGATGAGTCATTGAAGTTGCAGTTGATCTTAATTGATTGTAAGCAAGAAGAGGAACAGAGAAAGCGAGAAGAGGAACAGAAGAGGTGAGATGAGGAATACATAAAGCAAGAAGAAGAGCGCAGAAAGCGAGATGAGGATATTATAATGAAGTTGAATTTACTAATGGTTGTTTCCAATATCTGCCGCAACTTCCTCGAGGTCAAAAGACACAGACTCCTCGAATAAAAAAAAAAGAGAACGACAAGAATCAAGACAAGTAAGCAAATATCATGAATTCCCATTTTGCTCTTATTGCATTCTGATTTTCTTTTATTACTGCAGTTTTGAAATATGGATTATGTACTTGTAATTGATCATATCTATTGAAAAGTGAAAAACTGTTGGTTGGAAGACAACTGCTCATTGTCTTTTACCGTGATTCTTGTCTAGCTGATTCACATTTTCCAGTGTGATCAACATTCCTTCTTCTCTTATTGCTCTAAACTGATTGATTTTATTTGAGAAGTATTATCCCATTTAGGGGGAAGATCATTTAGAGTAGGTCGAGTGTAGAAGAGGCATAGTTCTGAGTATGTTAGATAGAAATATTTGTAAACTCAGATCAACTGCATCATATTATCGACTTAGATAGACTTAGAGGTATGGTTTTGACAACATCAAAAAGTGGGAAATTGTTAGGTATTGATGTAGAAATCCTACCTTAATTTGATGTTTTGATGTGTCAAAACTATATACCAAAGTCTAGGTCTTAGAGTTATTACCTCATGTAATCCTTGTATAGGATGATCGAGTTGTAATAGTCTAGGAAGAAGGAAACCATCAAAACTGTGGAACAATTTTGAAGAAGTCACCATTCAGACAAGAAAACTGTCAAACATACAAGACAAAGACGAGTAGAGCAAGGTCACGAAAAACTGTAGACACAATCTTCACAGAGAAACTGTTGAGAGGCACTCACAGTTTCAAACCAAGACAGTTTTGCGTCAAGGAATGTGTGCATGATAAGATGTCAAACAAGTTGTAGGAGAACTTCAAAGAAGTCAATGATAAAAGACAGTCAGATACTCGGCTGCGACTGGCATACAACATTGTTTGACGTCTGACACAACAAGTACAAACTGATCAAAAAAGTTGGACGTTGTAGCAAAAAAAGCAGAAAGACAAATAACTTTTTAGAAGAGCATGGATTATGATTGGTCGTCCTTACCAATGACTCTACCGGCTATTTTCTGGTGTCTCACCTATAAATTGGAGGATCAACAGAGACATAAAAACCTTTGCCTCTCTGCTCATCTGAATACACTCGCAGATTTGAATCTCCTATACATTCGTTGGCTCTCTCCTGATAGTTCAAGCGAGAAAACATTAATATCGTGGTTCATTTATTGAACACGAAGTATTCATTGCTACAGAATCTTTGGAGATTCACTATGAGACTATGAGTGCACGACGATTAAGTCGGCTAACTTAATCTACTATCTTGGTGATCTTACTTTAAAGTGTAAGAACATAGCAACCTGATCTTGCAAAGGAAGAACAAGTTATCACGGGCAACTGTAGACTAGTGAACGTTCGGGGAAGAACACAACCATCCAACCTACCAAAGAAGGAAAAGGGAGGTTTGTCCTCTGTCCAACTTTGAGCCGGTCCACAGAGAAGACGTAGAGCCTTTGACAGACTGCAGAATGAGTGAAGTACAACTGCCTGGGCGAGTGATCCATTGTGCTGTAGACAGAGGTTTCTACAACAACTTGCTATAGATCGTGAGGACTGTATCTTCATAACTTAGTGAATTACCAGATCTGATATCCGAAGAGTAGACATAGGACTTAAGGCTCTGACCCACTATAAATATCCTGTGTCGTTTACAGTTTTATTTACCTGTCCCACTTTATAGTTTTCAACTATCTTGAAACCTTCAACAGTTAAAGTATAAGTGTTAAAGCGTATAAATTGTTGACTGCTAGTACATGCAAAATTGATAATCTAATATGCTTGCTGACATAAACTGTGTTTACAAAACTGCTAAGCAAAAACTGCTGTATTTTTAAATTGAATTGCTCACATTTAGAGTGCTTTAAACTGTTTAAATACTTCCGCTGCACATTACACATAATCTGATCTGGGACCAACAAACCCTAAATAAGCAAGACTCGAATGTTTTTTTATTTACACAAACATGAATGAAATTAAACAAGGGAAGAGGAAGGACACAACCTGGATATTGATACAAAAATGATACGATCCTTGCTGGGAAGGTTTATATCGCAGCCCAGGAACTCGAATAAATTGACTCAAACATGATGCGAAAGCAAAGTGAACTTAATTGAATTGGACGATGTAAGGATCCAACACCTTTGGGTTCGAAAACCTTGATAGCCGCGTGAGGCCTACACAATTAACACGTTAAATTTATCAATCCGGTCACTTTCTAATTCGCTCAAGTGGATATCATCTACTCAATTGAAGGGTATCAATAGCTAGGTTACTCAAAAGTCGTTGATTTTTATCTATCTAAGCAATAAATCGTAAACTAAGCTTTAAATGCAAACAAATAATTATTAAACAAATTGCTAACTTCTCCAATCATGTAATTCAATCGATGGTTTAGGTAGATTAAGATAACAAATCCGAACAATCTTAGAAGATAGTGAGTGTTTGTAAACTTCAATTGTTCCGAATTAAACCAAGTTATGTTGCAAACGGATTTTAATTCCTATGAGGTTGAGCAACCGACTCTAATGTCGTTAGTCACTTGCTACGGATAACTAGCGGTAGATGACACTAGGAATTGCAAACAGCTACGTTATTAACTCCTAGGCCACTCCCAATCGACTGTCAATTATTGCCCTACGATCCTAGCACCGCACATGGATTGGAACTAGAATTATAAGATTATGCACTTATCACGACGATTCCGTCCGTGTGTTGGCTGCAACATTCACGTCAACTACCTAAAGGCTGGCGATTACCTACACCTAATAGGCAAGAAACAAGCTCAAGTGCATATCAACCCCTCATAGGAAAGTAAACAAGCATAATCGATTCAATCCATAACAATATCCGTTATACAACACTCACTAATGAAATTAGTTCTCCATACCTTGAGTTAAGTACAAAACAAATTGAGAATTAAGAGAATTCATTACAAAACTTCAAGGTTAACGATTGATCTTCTTTGGTTGTCTTCTTTGAATCCAATCTACCTCTCTTCCTTCTTCAATCTTCACCAAATGGATGGAATGTGGCTTGATTCCCCTTGATTTTGGTTGGGGAGAGGTTTAAAGACGAATCTAGGGAAAAGTATCGTGACGGTTATTCCAATTTTGGGCAAAACTTCTTCAATTAACTGATTTTCCCCCTTATATTGGCAAGCAAGCAGGGCCTCGGATCGCCCGAGCCTTCCTGGAAATCGTGGGAAGTTGGGAGGCACGTTCTGACTCGGCCGAGCCAGAACCGCTAGACCGAGCCTGCTCTCTGTCAGCAAGGCTCGGTCGAGCCTGAACTGTTCGGCCGAGCGAGCCCTCTGTCCGGCTCAACTCGGCCGAGCCTGCTTAGCTCGGCCAGGCGACTCCTCCAAGCCTCCGAAACTCTCCTTTCGCTCCGCTCGGACGAACCTAACCTCCTCGGACTTCAACTCGGACAATTTTCCTCCAAAACTCCACCAAATATGCCATATTATGTTCAAAACACGTCCTACAACATTTCCAACACGAAAACACGAAAATAAGACAAAAGAACAACGAAAGTATATGCTATGAGGGTAAAATGGCCACAAACATGCACGTCACACATCGAAAAATAGGTCATTTTACACACATATCATAACCCACCAAACTTAAACCTTTGATTGTCCTCAATCGAAACAAAGTAAAGCGATCAATAAACATCATCAAACAACCTCATAGCTCATCATAGTCATCTTGGCATGCTCTTATCCAACGAGATTATCACCTAACTTTGTGACACGGTTAATGCTATCGACTTAAACCACTCATCAATATTGGATAAAGAAATGAAAGCACTCCCTTACGTGTTTAGGGTTTGATGAATTTCACTCATTCACAAGATATCGAGCACAATTTCCATAAGCTTGAAACAATTCTCACCACTATACTACAACAAGTTGGCTCCTAAAATCAAAAAGGTCTTTGTTTTTTGTTATAACGTGGCTTACTAAAAGGTAGGTGGTTTTGGGCTAAAGTGACGAACTTCTCCATATCCCAAAACCCCCAAACTTATTCTCTTCAATCCACTTCTAACCTTGAGGCTTTTTCACCAATCAACTTTCAAGTATATTTTTCTTTTCTTTTCTTTTTTCTCATTTTTCAAGCACCCTCATTTTTTCGTTCCTTTCATGGTGCCTTACTTTTTTTTCTTTTTCTCTTTTTTCTCTTTTCTTTTTCTAAGTACCCAAATTTTTGTTGGTACCCATTTTTCTAGGATTCAAATCAATCCTACACTCAATACTTTTATTGCCTCAACAATCACAACTCAAAGATACCAAATGATTCCCATCCCAACTCTAGGATTCAAATCAATCGTACACTCAATACTTTTATTGCCTCAGCAATCACAACTCAAAGATACAAAATGATTCCCATCCCAACTCTCATCTCCGTATTCACCCTCATACACTCATTCCCCCCAAATTTTGTCCTACTAATTTCAAAGAAAATTCTCCATTTAAGCACAATCACGGGAAACAAGGGTAGGAAGGGAAAAATTATGATATCAACAACCTTATACTCCCAAAGTGAAAGGAAGTACTAAGAATCGATGGCCTAAGATCATCTTTTAGTTACCAAACTCATGCCAAATAGATAGAGAATATATTCAAGTTCTAGATTTTGTGCTCTCAACCTTGCCCACTCACAACCGATCAAAGTATGACAATATCAAGGCTAAAAAACTCTCGGCTTTTGTCAAGTCCTAGGCATTAACCTCGCACAAAACTCGGCAATTCAAAAGTTCAATTCGAGCACGCCTTAACAACTAGATTATTTCCTATCATTGGTCAAAGTAAATTTCAAGCCTTACCAAGTAAATCATGATTCAAATCTCCAATTCTCTTTTGGGTTCATCATACACACACGACAAGCACACAACAACCTAATTAACAATCTACATGCTATGAACAATTAAATTGAAACTAAATGGTAGGAGAAACGATAGAAAGTGTTACCCATTGGTACACATGATCAAACCGCTCTCCATTCCTTATTTGCACCTACTACACATCAATACAACACCACCAAACAATTGAGCATAATAAAGCCAATAAAGCTCTCATATCCACCAAACTTACCTCAAACCAATATTTCAAGAAAAATTATAACATTTATCCACTAGCACCACCATTCATACCAAACCATTGTACATATCCACACACCAAAACCGAATAGAAAGAATTCAACTCAAGCTCGCGAAATGATTCATCACAACCATTCAATAAAAGTAGAAGCAAATCAAATTCAACATCCAAAATCCACAAATAAACAAAAGTAGATCAATATATTATTACAACCATATCGAATGACCAATGTTATTCAAATTCAACAAACTAATCTAAACTAAGGATAAAGATAGAGATAAGGATAGAAGACTAAACCAGATAAGAGCACCGGATACCGACCACTCCCCCCAAACTTAGTCAAGTTAAAATAAGTTTGTAAAAAAGGTAACCGGTGCGCTCTTACTCCCCTTGATCTGTCGGTGGTGGCTGACGAGGACGGCGGAAGAATGGAATGGGCACACGACGATGTAGCTCACGTACATCCTCCTGCAGATTCTCTACATTCCGGTCGACTCTGTCGAACCTTGAAGTGATGGTGGCTTGATCCACCAAGTAACTCGCTCGAAAAGTAGAAAAATCATCATGGATAGAATCTAGCCTTGTATCTAGTCCCTGCAAAGAAGAAGACAAAGCATCAACTGTATCAGCTGTCCTAGTGAGCATCGTCATCATCTGCTGCTGCCATTCTGTAGCCGAAGACTGTCTGGGCTGTGGAGGGGCTCGTGTACTCAGGCCGGCATCCTGCAATTATCTTCGCTCTTCCTCAGAAAGATGCCGGAGACTTGTGAAATATCCATCAGGAGATAACACCCCCACCACCTCCTTGTGCTCCTCGGTATCCAGCAACCAGTTAGATCTATCAGACAGATCCAACACTGTTGTCCACTCCGGTCAGGGCATTTTCATAGCCAAGTTCCCAAATTTATAATAAATCAATCCCCTATACCCGGGAACCACAAATCGTCCGGCTAACAAGGAACTTGAATCCAAAAATAAAGCTGGAGCAGAGGTACCTGACAGGTCTACACCAATAGCCTCAAAAATAGGGGTTAACATTCCACAACTAAAGGTGCGAGTTTTCGTACTCGGAGCCCTACTCCAAGCTTCCATAAGCATAGCCCCCAAAGAGAATTGAATACCGTTCATCAAAGCATAAAGCATAGACAATTCCAGCGTTATTATATTGCTAGACTCAAATCTTCCGCAAACAGAAACACCAACAAATTTATGAATATACCTAATCACCGGATTCCTAATAGAAGTAGCACGACAATTCTTAATATTGAAATGTTGACCAGATGGAATACCCAAAATTTCTTCCCAAAAATCTCCTAATCTCACATTCTCATGTAAAAACACAGATTCCGGACCACAACCATACATTTCATCAATTTGTGCACGTTGATAAAAGTAATCTTTACCTTGAAGCTTGAATTTCATCGACAAAGGAATTCCCCCCGCTCCTTTCATGATGGTCACCGAGGCCAAGAACTCCCTCGACAAGTCCATGTAACCAGGCCAATTTGCCGAAAGCAATTTCTTCCAACCAATGCCCTTGAGGGGACTCCACACGTCATCTTTCAGTTTCAACGCCTTCAATGTCTCCTTGCACAAATCTTTAGTGCCCACGACTTGTCTCTTTACCAAGCTTTTGTATTTTGCGAACTCCTCGTCATCAAAACCCTTCGGACGTCCGCCTGAGGAAGATGATTCACCCCTTGCTCTCTTGCTAGCCATAGTAGAAATTAATGGGTGAGAATAGAACAATTCAATGCACAAAAGTATAGGAGAAAATTTTAGAAGTGAAATTTCAACCGGGATGCAAATGGGTCGAGCATTACGCTCGCCCGATCATATAAATATACGCGTGGCTCGGCCGAGCGTGAGATGGCTCGGCCGAGCAGAGGCTCTATCGCGCGCGGGCTGGGCTGCCTCGTAAGTGCTCGGTCAAGCCTGCCTCGCTCGACCGAGCGAGGCCCCTGTCCGAGGCATTCAATCCAGCTCGGCCGAGCCTGCACCGCTCGACCGAGCTCCCCTTTTTACGCCTTCTTTCATCCTCTTTCCGACATCCATCCGATCCTGTTGCTTTCCAACATTTCCATCCTTCATAAACACATTATCAAATGAGAGTGTAGCACCACAAACAATTAGGAACCCTTCACAAAAACAAACCTCATTATTCAACAAAAATCAATAACAAACCATTATTCAAAAATGCAAAGTAACAAAATTTAAACATTGGGTTGCCTCCCAATAAGCACTTGTTTAACGTCGAAAGCTCGACGATCATATCTCATGTCGTGGTCAAAAGGTGCTGAACCGGAACTCATACCTTGACTTATTTCCACATGATCCTCCGGGAAAGAAGCTTCCTTCTTGCACTACGTGGTGGATCCGTATCCACTCGAGCTTTCTTCATACGATTTTTATCAAGTTCCTCTTCATCCCCCGGATCTTTGTAGACTTCATTCTCCTCACTCATAAGTTTTAAACGCGGATCAAGCACATCCTTCATCCTCTTCTTTTTTCCATCTTTCTCAACTTCACAAAGATCCACATTCTTTGGAGGTAAAGAAAACACCACTTCCTTGCCACAACAACGGAATGTAAGTTCACCATGTTTCATGTCAAGTAAGGCATTGGCCGTATGCAAAAATGGTCTCCCGAAGATTAGTTGTATACCCCCTTTATTCTTCATATCTACATCAAGAAAATCACCCGGGAAGGTAAATGTCCAAACTTCCACGTGAACATCTTCAACTAATACAAGTCCTTATACAAGTCCCACGACATGATATTGATGATAGCTCCCGAATCACACAAAGCCTTCTCAATACAAGTTTCACCAATCTTACATCCAATCACAAAACCTCCGGGATCTTCCTTTTTACTAGCAATATTCTTCTCTTCAAGTTCACAAGTGCTACTATCCAAGATCTCTTCTCCTCCAACTAACTTATCCAACATAGTTACCCTTTCTATCTCCTCCGGTAAAGGCATTTCGATGTCACCTTTCTTCACATAATCAAAGAAACTCACGTTCTCAGTTTACTCATCCTTTTCCGATTCTTTCTTCTCAATTTCTACTTCAACCTCTTTTTCTACTTCAATGTCTACTTTCAACTCTTCTTCAACTTCCCCCATTTCAATCTTAGGGGTTATCACTCCCAAGTTTTCCTCCATCCTACTTTCACCTTCTACCATGTTACAACCTTTCTTTTGCACCACCTCGGTGTCACTCGGGAACTTCCCAGCTTGGTGCTTCCCGCTTAATTGTTTAGCAATAGAGGAAATTTGAAGCTGAATTTCGGCAAACATGCCATCGTACTTCTCAAATCTCTTATCCATTTCTTCATTAAAATTCCTTCTCGCTTCTTGGTTTGCATACCTACTATTTCCTCCATCATACCCCCCTTGGCTACTACTTCCCCCTTCGAGTTGTAATGGAGGATTAAGAGCATTGTTCGAGTTTGCATATGAAAAGTTTGGGTGAAACCGGTTAGACAGATGGTAGTACATGTTACCCTGTCGATTGTATTGAGGACGGCCACTGTATCCCTTCCTTTGATTAACAAAATTTACACTTTTCGGAAGGGATTCTTCATGTCGAACCACCATCGTGTCCTCATTTCGATTCCCCACAGTAGACAATGCGTCAAGCTTCCTTTGCATGGTTGCTACTTGCTCTTTAAATTCATCACTTTCCTTAGTCTCGTTGACCAACTTCACCCAACGATAATCTTTCCGTTCCTTGGGCAAATGGAAACTATTTTCAGCCATTTTCTCAATTTTCCTCCAAGCTTCTTCCTCCTCTTGATCGAGGAACGCACCACCCGATGAAGCATCCATCATCACTTTCGTATCATAGTTTAGTCCCCAATAGAATTGGCAAGTTTGTTGACTTCGAGAAAGACCATGTCTTGGAACCGATCCCAAGCTTCATATAGAGGTTCATCATACCTTTGCCCAAACGATGTGATATCAGCCCTTCTCTTCAAAGTCAAACTCGGCGGAAAAAACTTTAATAGAAACTTCTCTCTCAACTCTTCCCAAGTAACAATATTTGATTTGTCCAAACCTTCGAACCAATTCCTAGCTCCATCTCTCAAGGAGAATGAGAATAACCGCAGCTGTATTTGATCTTGGGGCACTTGGTTGATCTTTATAGTATCAGTAATCTAAAAAAATCGAGAGATACGAACATTTGGATCATCGGTTATGTGTCCCCCGAATTGGTTGTTCTGTATCATTTAGACTAACTGTGGCTTTATCTCAAATTGCGTGGCATTTACTCCTAACCAAAAATCTCCCGTTAACGGTTCCCCTTGAGGTCGAAAAAGGTTTTGTAATGGTCTCCTAGGACCATTCCTCTCATTTAACTTCGCCTTCATCAAATCGAGTTGTCTCTCCAACTCTTCAATCCTAACCGTGTCTTCCCCATAGTTAGCCATCTCAAAATCAATTTGAATATTTTCTCTCCTTTCTTTGAACTTCCTTTCCTCGATCTCTCTAGCCTTCGATCGTGTGATCATAAACCACCTAGGAAAAATCCACAAAACCAATTACAAGTAAACAATTCAACAAAAACAAACAAACACAAATAACACTCAAAACAATGTTAGTAACACTATTCACACAAGCATTTTCTCAAACACCTAGCATACCATACTTCAACTTTCACTAATTCCACAAGACCTACTAAACGATTCCCCGGCATTGGCGCCAAAAACGTGATAGCCGCGTGAAGCACACACAATTAACACATTAAATTTATCAATCCGGTCTCTTTCTAATTCGCTCAAGTGGATATCATCTACTGAATTGAAGGGTTTCAATAGCTAGGTTACTCAAAAGTCATTGATTTTTATCTATCTAAGCAATGAATCGTAAACTAAGCTGTAAATGCAAACAATCAATTATTAAATAAATTGCTAACTTCTCCAATCATGTAATTCAATCAATGGTTTAGGTAGATTAAGATAACAAATCCGATAATCTTAGAAGATAGTGAGTGTTTGTAAACTTCAATTGTTCCGAATTAAACCAAGTTATGTTGCAAACAAATTTTAATTCCTATGAGGTTGAGCAACCGACTCTAATGTCGCTAGTCACTTGCTACGGATAACTAGCGGTAGATGACAATAGGAATTGTAAACAACTATGTTATTAACTCCTAAGCCACTCCCAATCGACCGTCAATTATTGCCCTACAATCCTAGCACCGCACATGGATTGGAACTAGAATTATAAGATTATGCACTTATCACGACGATTCCGTCCGTGTGTTGGTTGCAACGTTGACGTCAACTACCTAAAGGCTGGCTATTACCTACATCTAATAGGCAAGAAACAAGCTCAAGTGCATATCAACCCCTCATAGGAAAGTAATCAAGCATAATCGATTCAATCCATCACAATATCCGTTATACAACACTCACTAATGAAATTAGTTCTCCATACCTTGAGTTAAGTACAAAACAAATTTTGAATTAAGAGAATTCATTACAAAACTTCAAGGTCAACGATTGATCTTCTTCGGTTGTCTTCTTTGAATCCAATCTACCTCTCTTCCTTGTTCAATCTTCACCAAATGGATGGAATGTGGCTTGATTCCCCTTGATTTTGGTTGGGGAGAGGTTTGGAGACGAATCTAAGGAAAAGTATCGTGACGGTTATTCCAATTTGGGCAAAAGTTCTTCAATTAACTGATTTTCCCCCTTTTATAGGCGAGCAAGTAGGGCCTCGGATCGCCCGAGCTGAAATTGGCTCGCCCGAGCCTTCCTAGAAACCCTGGGAAGTTGAGAGGCACGTTCTGACTTGGCCGATCCAGAACTGCTCGACCGAGCTTGCTCTCTGTCAGCATGGCTCGGTCGAGCCTGCACTGCTCGGCCGAGTGAGCCCTCTGTCCAGCTCAGCTCGGCCGAGCCTGCTTCGCTCGATCGGGCAACTCCTCCAAGCCTCCAAAACTCTCCTTTCGCTCCGCTCGGATGAACCTAACCTCCTCGAACTTCAACTTGGATGATTTTCCTCCAAAACTCCACCAAATATGACATATTTTGCTCAAAACACGTCCTACAACATTTCAAACACGAAAACAAGACAAAAGAACAACGAAAGTATATGACATGAGGGTAAAATTGTCACAAACATGCATGCTCACACATTGAAAAATAGGTCATTTTACACACATATCAAACCTTCAAGTATCGTAGTCCAGAATAAATCTCATACGACCCAAGAAGCGAATTGACCAAACAACGAAGGATATACCTGAAGACACCACCAATGGATATGTCAGTCTGATTGATTAGTCGAGATTGAAACTCTATTTATAAAGTCAGATTTCGAATTTGAGTCTTTTAGAATATAGTAGAAAACCTCACAAATTTTATTAAACTGAAAAACTAAATAGAATTGTCTAATACAAGGCCTATATATAGGCAACTCAAATCCTAGTCTAATAAGGTAGTATAATTTTCGAAAATTAAATATAAAATAGGAAAATTAACTAAACAAGGCCTAAATATGTTGGCCCACAATAATGGATTAAAATTAAACAAAGCCCAATCACTAAACACAATTAAATTAGTAATATTTTGGCCTTTGTTTAACTCTTCAATCAACATTATTCTATGGGAATGTTTGCAACCCAAATGTCTTTAATCAACAAACTCAATCAAGTCCTCAAAGTCCTTGCTCGAGCACTAGTCATCAGCCCACTCGGAATGTAGACGGGATCGTTTCTCACAGCTGCTACTTGGGCTCCATCCATCTCATAGCTTATCTTGTCTATCTCAACATGACATAGTCAACCGAGATTATCACCTAACTTTGTGACATGGTTAATGCTAACGACTCAATCCACTCAACAAATTAGATAAAAGCAATGAAATGCACTCCCTTACGTGTTTAGGGACAATTCAAAAAAGCACGAGATCTCAAGCTCGATTTCCACAAGCTTGCATACATTCTCACCACTACAATACATTGAGCTAGATCCTAGAATCAAGAAGGTCTTTGTTTCAGTTATAACATGGTTATCTTAAAGGGGTAGTTGGTTTTAGGCCAAAGTAGCTAAACTCATCAAATTCCCAAGGACCCCCCAATTATCAACTTCAAACCACTAAACACGAGGCTTATTCCTTTCTCAATTCTTTCGTTTCATTTTTTGCTTTCTTTCCTTTTCTTTTTTTATTTCAATATTTATTCTCTTTTCTTCTCTTGTTCTTATTTTTTTCTTTTTCTTTCTTATCACAACAACACTAAATTTTTTTGTAGGTTCTTTTTCACAACAACAACAAAAATTTTTTTAGGTGCCCATTTTTACAAAATTTGCACCTTCATTTTCATTTCCTTTCCCTTTTTTGCCTCATCAAATGGGATATCAACGAACCAACATACCAAACAATTCCAATCCCAATCTCACAACATCGTATTCACCCTCATACTCCCATTCCCCCAAACTTTGTCCTAATTATATAAAAGAAATTCTTCATTCAAGCTCAATCATGGGGATCAAAGATATGAAAGCTAAACAAATAATCAAATAGAACACCTTATACTCCCGATGTGTAACGTAGGACTAGGAATCGATGGCCTAATATCATCTTCTAGTCACATGCTCATGCTAATAGATCAAGAATGGATGCAAGTTCTAGATCTCTTGCTCTCAATCTCGCCTCTCACAACCGAAAAGATATGAAAATATCAAGGCTCAATTCTCATGGCTTTTTGTCAAGTCCTAAGTATTAACCACACAGAAAACTCGGTAATTCAAAAGGTTAACTCAAGCATGCTTTGATATCAAGATTTTGCCCTATCATAGGTTTAAGTAAAATTCAAACCTGACTAGCTAATCATGAGTAGATCTCAAGCCTAGTTTTGGTTCATCATTCACCCACAATCACACAACACATACAAACATCCTAAAACAACTAAAATGCAATCAAATTTAAATTGCAAAGAGAACGATAGAATGCGTTACCCATTGGTATCCACGATCAAACTGCTTCTCGATTTGCCTTAAGGTACCTACTAAACAAACACTGGAACACCACAAATTGAGCATATTTTATTTCAAAAAAGCTCATTTCCACCAATTAAAAAATCTCACTCAAAATACTTCACCATAGATCCTTGATAAGTTCATTATTTCACTCACTTATCTATATTATTTTCAACTATTTTATGTAGTTTTATTATGTTTATATATATAATTCATGCATGAGTCTATTATATGTGGTATTATGCTTGTCATGGTGCGTTTTTTAAAGATTAAGACTAAATTCACTAGAAAACCGTTCCAAAAGCAGTGACGTGCAGGAGTAACAGTGAAGAGTTTCTCCACGCAAGGAATTCGGGCTATTAGCACAATGCAATGGATAGAGCTTTGATTTTTCTTTCCAATGCAGTTAGAATCGGGTCAATCGGTGTTTGAGAGTGAAAGTTATGGCCAAAATCGTGAGACCATGCAGACGGGGCAGAGCTCGACTTCAACCGACAGAGATTCAACCTCAACCGAGGGGCAGAGCTCAACTTCGAACGACGCTCACCCACCTGGATCGAGGTGCGGCAAATCTGGCAAATTTTTGAGTTAAATTGGAATCAAATTATATCTCCAGCCATAGATTTGATAGGATACATATCCACAACTATAAATAGGCCTTATTTTCGATCTCTCATCCTCATATATCATCCCGAATCATATTTTACAACCTTTGAAACATTCAACATTCTTTATTTTCCAGTACGAACCTTTATTTTCTTGTTAGTCTTTACTTTTATGCAATTTAATAATATGTTTTGTTTTGGTTTTCTATCTGCGATGTGTGGCAAGAAACCCTAGCGGGTTCTAAGACTACGAATATCAATCTGTGGTGCATGTTTAATTGATTAACATTGAATTGTTTGGTTTTGAATTCCTGTTTGAATTGTTAGGACTTAGAATTAATCAGATCGAAAGATAGAATTAATTCTAGGTTTACAGTTGTTTATTAAATGACTGAAAAGTGAAAATTGATAACAGGAAAAGGATTTCAAATACAATTAACAATTTGTCCTAGGGGAAGATAATAATTGTAGGGTTTAATCTAAGGATTTATGAAAGATTGATTAGTATTGTGTTATTGAGGCCGACAAAGCATTTACATTCACATGCTAGTAATCTAGGCTATAATTGTCTGACCAATAAGTCATAGTATATATTATGATTTCCCACCAATGCAAGTTAATTAATTGACAAGTATTTTGAATTATAGTTCTCTCTAGAGTGTGTGTTTCTTTAAATGTGCTTTAAAAATCTTTAAATTTCGTTTTTGTATCTTTAAATTCCGAAACTCAAAACTTCTGATTTCTAATAACTCAAACAATAGATTTTAGGATCATGCCTAGTACATGAAGTAATTTCGTTATACAAGTCCTCTGGGTTCGACAACCTTACAGTTAACTATAAATTTATTTTTAGCTGTATCTGCAATTAGTCTGTCGAATTTTAAAGCGAGCAAATTGGCGCCATTGCTGGGGAATTGTTAGAAATTATTTTGTAACTAGTTTATTTTAGGATTAAATTGATTGAATTTCGATTTTTAATTTCGTGTGCGTGTGTTTTCGAGTTTTTCTTCTCAATTTTGATCTACGCCCGCTAGCGTCGATCAACATCTAGATCGTCTGTGCGTCAATCGACACCCAACTTTGTCGGTCGACGCTGAACTTATTTTTCCTATTTTGTCTTTTAGGTGATGCATGAACACTAGGTCTCAGGGGAAGCCGCTTGAAGTCTTCAACCCTAAGATAGGAACCTCCTGAAGGAAATACAAAAGGAAAGGAAAAGACAAACAACAAGAGATTGAAGATAATCCTGAAACACCACTGCAGAATATGACTCCCAAGGAGCAGAGGCAGTTTGTGAATGAGGTACAACAACTCAGAGCACAACTCCAAGTAGACAAAGCTACTCAGGCAGAACAGGCTGCGAGACTTGCCAAATTGAATGGGAGGCAGATTGTGATACCGCAAAGGTCCATATTCGACCAATTTTTGCCCGAACAAGAGGAGCCTGGATTCAGAGTGAGGATTGACACCATCAATTTTGAGTTACACACTGGTTTGATACAGATGGTGCAGTAGAATCAATATGCAGGAAGAATTGTAGAAGATTCGTACGCACGCGTCAACCAATACATCGAGGTATGCGATACTATGAAGTAGAATGGAGTTTCCCAAGATGCAATTTGGATGAGGTTGTTCTCGTTCTCACTCCGAGACGAGGCTTGCTCGTGGTGGTCTTGTTTCGACAAGAGTTAGATTGGGACATTGGTGGAATTTTGAGCTGAATTCCTCACCAACTTCTTTCCGCCGAGCCTATTGTTATATATGAAAGATGCCATCACACACTTCAGCCAGAGATATGATGAGTCACTCTATGAGGCTTGGAAGAGAATCAAGGAACTTTTGAGATCGTGCCCTGGCCATGGTATTGACTTGGAGATGCAGGTTTATCATTTTTATGAGGGGCTTACCCCACACATGAAGGAGTTGGTTGATGCATCGGTTGGTTGAATTTTGATGAAGAAAAGTGGAGCTGAGAGCATTAGGTTATTAGCAGACATGGCCCTGAATAGCCATTAGTGGCAAACCAAGAGACAACTTCCAGTTAAGGCAGTTGAAGCCAAGCCAGAATTTGATGTTGTTGCTGAAGTGAAGAAGCTCCGGGAAGACATTGGGAAGTTGGAGGCAGTCAAAGCTACATCTGTTGCTGCAACTGAGCAAAGCATGGCCATAGTCCCAGTGGAAGTTGACTACATCAACCGTGGAGCGAGCAGTTCATCTGGAGCTGCCGGAGCAGAATTGAATTACATTGGAAGTGGTTATCAAAATAACTACCGAGGAGGCAATTAAGACTATAACTACAACCATTGGAGAACTCACCCTGGTTTTTCTTATGCTAACCCTTTTGTAGCTGAACACCCTCCTCCTGGTTTTGATGTAGGTTTTGGAGGAGAGATCGTGGAGAGGAAGCGATCTGTGTTGGAGGAGACTCTCGTTAAATTCATAAAAAACTCTAACAATTAGTTTGGGAAAGTGGAAACCAAAGTGATAGGAATAGCAAATCACATGCAGCTGATGAGAAAACACCTTCAGAAGATGGACGCGCAATTGAGCCAGATTGCCACCACTCTCAACAACCAACACAAGCCCGGACAACTTCCGAGCACAACGGAGGTGAAACCAAGGGTTCTAAAAGAATGCAAAGCCATCACACTGAGATCCAGGACGAGTTACAAAGGTCCTAAAATGGTTCGGGACGTGTCTGAAACTAAAGACGCGCAAAATTGAGCCACTGGAGGCTCAACTTTGATTGACGCATGTCCCACGTCGATCGAAATTGAGGGTATTGAAGAAGAGTAGAGCGATGAAGAAGGCTCGAGATCAATCGACGTAGCTAGCATCGATCTATATGTGCAGAATTTGACGTCGATCGACGCCCCTATGGGTCAAAGTCGAGGCCCACCTCGGGAAAGAATCTTGTGAATCCTGAAGATCCCATCCCGCCCATGCCATTCCCTCAGAGGTTCGCGAAGTAAAAGGATGACTCAAAGTTCTCTAAATTTGTGGAGAACTTGACGAAGGTCAGCATCAATATTCCACTGATTGAGGCATTGAAGGATATCTCGGGGTACATGAAGTACCTCCGAAAATTTATGAGTGGAAAGAAGCGGTTCGTGGAGAACGAAATTGTGATGATCCAGGAGCAATGCAGCCTACTACTGCAAAAGCAGATGCCCATCAAGAGAAGCGACCTTGGATGCTTCTCTATCCTGGTGGAGATTAGAGGATGTACATTCGAGCGAGTATTGTGCGATACTGGGGCCAATATCAACCTGATGCCATACTCCATTTACAAGCGCCTCAACATCAGAGAGATAAGGCCCACTACTATCACGCTGCAGATGGCGGATAGTACTGTATCCCACCCAAAGGGAATTCTGGAAGATGTGCTCATTCTAGTGGGTCATCTGATCTTCCAAGCAGACTTTGTGGTGCACGACATGAAGGAGGACGAGAACATATGCCCATGATATTGGGGCGTGACTTCTCGATACTAGCGGTGCTCTCATTGACTGCCTAGGGGGCAAGATCACCCTTCGGGCCAACGACGAGAAGATCATTTTTGTGATCTATAAAAGCAAGAGAAAGACAGAGTGCAACCGGATCACCACCACTGAAGAAGAAGATGAGTCCGAGGAAGAAGAAGCCGCTGCTATAGAGTGGGAACACGGAAACGACAGGGTGAAATTATAAACTAAGCCTCATCAACCCGAGCATACCACCAGCATCAACGACAGCAAGGTCTATATGGTGGATGCCAAGGCTCGGCGAGTCTGGACCCGACACCCTTGGTTCTGATCCGAGGTATCATCGAGCTACGACGTTAAACAAGAACTTGTTGGGAGGTAACCTAACTATTTTCCTTATTTCCCATTTCCAATTTTCGTTTTATAATTTTATATTATTTTATTTCGAATTTGTCTGCACTAACTTTGTTTTGCAGCATAAAAAAAAGTTGAGCGAGGATTGCTCGACTTCGATCGACGCAGCCTAGCGTCGATCGAAGTCGAGCCAGACGACTTGTAATACTTCGACCCGTGGAATGAGTGAACAAGAAGGCTTCCATCGATCGAAGCAAGCATGCAACAGTCGATGCAAAGTGCCAACCGACCAACATTCACGCCGCGCGAGTTCTGAAGCCTCCAGGGATAAAAAGTTGATGTCTGAGAACAACTCCCAGGTATATTCCTTCCCTTTGTCTGATTCTCAAATTTTTTCAAACTCTAGAGTTGGAAATCAGTTTGGGGGGATGTAAACAAAGGAGGAATATTTTATCTTTTTATTTGCTTTCAGTATTTAAATTTTTGCATTTGCATGTTTTCTTATTTTATTCAATTTTTTATGGGGAATTTTTTTGAATTTTGAGATAACCCGAACGAGAACTAAGACTAGAATTGATTGATAGTTGAGTTGAATTGAATGAGATTGTGATTAGACTGATACTTGCATGATGATTGAGTTGAATCGAAATTAATTGTAGAAGAAAATTTATAACCCTTGTGTGAGACTTGAGCTTGAATTTGTTTGATGTATCTTCTCATGTGTGTTTCAATTTCTTTAGAACTTGCTTACTTTCTTTGTTGAAACTGCATAGTGTGCAAAACTTTAGGAAATGATCTTAGGCCATCTTTGATAGCCCAAATTCCTAAACACTGTCCCTTCACATGAAAATTTTCCCTAGTT
The DNA here is from genome assembly GCA_026898455.1 of Plectranthus barbatus. NCBI lineage: Eukaryota > Viridiplantae > Streptophyta > Magnoliopsida > Lamiales > Lamiaceae > Plectranthus > Plectranthus barbatus. The sequence goes on along the minus strand of JAPKLW010000019.1, from coordinate 1,635,023 downwards.
AGCCACTTTGAGCCTTTACAATTTTCTTTCCTTCTCTATTATATTAAGAAAGTATTGTCTCACTCATGTCTTGAGTTGTGGTATATAGGGTGGATTGAAAGTTAATTGTAGATAAGAAAAAAATAAATTAGTGGTGAAAAAGATGTGTGAAAAAGAAGCTCAAGGAAATTATTAGAATTCTCATAAGCTCTCTGAAAAGAAAAGAATACAAAATTGTCAAAAAGAGCATAAGAGATGAAAATGAGCTAGAAAGAAAAAGTTATGATAAGTTTGTTGATATATTTGAGGAGAAGGGTGAACGAAGTGAGATGGTGTTTGGATTAGTTGAGAATGCATACTCAATTTAATTTAGTCACTTGGCCCAAATTTCCCTACCCTTCACAAAAAGCATACATTACAACCCTAATAAAGTCCTTTTTATTCTAGACTTGTGTGCACATTTTAGCAGTGGAGATAGTTGAAAATTTGCAAGCCTATGGTAGAAATTCATTCGTACATGTGTTGAATGCTTTCATCTTTATCCCATACACTTGTGAGTTGAGCGAAACACTTTCCGTGAGTCTTCCACTATTAATGAATCTTCTGTCTCTTTCAAACTGCGAGTGGATAGTAGATTTTTTACCCTTGACTGTGATGAATCTTGTGAGGCATTGCACTCTAATTACATGAATTATTGAATTTTTTCTTGCCTATTGATTGAGGACAATCAAACGTTCAAGTTTGGGGGGTTTCATATTTTTATTATTTCACTCACTTATCTATATTATATTCTACTATTTTATGTTGTTTTATTAAGTTTTTATATATAATTCATGCATGATTCTATTATATGTGGTGTTATGCTTGTCATGGTGCATTGTTGCAAGATTACGACTAAATTCACTAGAAAACCGTTCCGAAAGCAGTGATGTGCATGAGTAGCAGTGAAGAGTTTCTCCACACAAGGAATCCACGCTATTGGAGCATGGAAATGGATAAATCTTTGAGTTAGATTTCCAAAACAACTGGAATCGGGTCATCGGAGTTCAGGAGTGAATGTTATGGCCAAAATCGTGAGACCGTGCAGACGAGGCAAAGCTCGACTTTGACCAACGGAGATTTGACCTAGACCGAGGGGCTGAGCTCGACTACAAACGACGCTCACCCACCTCGGTCGAGGTGCAGCAAATCTGGCAGATTTTTGAGTTAAATTCGAATGAAATCATATCTCCAGCCCTAGATTTAATAGGATACACATCCACAACTATAAATAGGCCTTATTTTCGATCTCTCATCATCATATATCATCCCGAATCATATTTTACAACCTTTGACGCATTCAACAATCCTTTATTTTCCAGCACGAACCTTTATTTTCTTGTAAATCTTTACTTTTATGCAATTTAATTATATGTTTTGTTTCGGTTTTCTATCTGCGATGTGTGGCTAGAAACCGTAACGAGTTCTAGGGCTACAAATATCAATCTGTGATGCATGTTTAATTGATTAACATTGAGTTGCTTGGTATTGAATTCCTGTTTGAATTATTAGGATTTAGAATCAATCAGATCAAAAGATAGAATTAATTCTAGGTTTAAAGTTATTGATTAAAGGACTGATAATTGAAAATCGATAATAGGTAAAGGTTTCAAATACAATTAACAATCTGTCTTAGGGGAAGATAATAAATGTAGGGTTTAATCTGAGGATTTATGAAAGATTGAATAGTATTGTGTTATTGAAGCCGACAAAGCATATATATTCACATGCTTGTAATCTAGGCTATAATTGTCTGACCAAGAAGTCATAGTATATTATGATTTCCCACCAATGCAAGTTAATTAATTGATATGTATTTTGATTGATAGTTCGCCCTAGAGTCTGTGTCTCTTTAAATCTGCTTTAAAAATGTGTAGCAGTCGTTGTTGGTTGTCTCGCTTTGCTAAGCTTCTTCCGAACGGTCTGCTAATCTTTCTTAGCAATTTGCTAGATGGATGTCGGACTGCTGACTTCTCCGCAGTTGCTCACATTATGTCTGATTCCTTCGATTCCTGATTGCTAACGCACTTAGCAATCTGCAATGTGCTGGTGAATGCTGACTCCTCAGCATTCTGCTACTGCTGGACTTCTAGCAAATGCTAACTTTCTTTCGCAGTCTTTTTTATCTGCTAGGAACACTTCTAGCAACCTAATCTATTACAGCTCAATACTTAGCCTATACAGGACATTACAAGAGGTACTAGACTATGCTAGAGTTCAGCAATGATCGACCAAATGCTAAGGCTTTGATTCAACAAAACCTATTAAAAATTTGATCCTAAAGGGAGAATTACAAAATAATTCCCAACATAAACTTTCATGATGTAGTCAAAGAACTTGACTTCTTCTTCTTTCACCTCACTCTCCTTGTTCACTTATTCAACTTCAACCACTTTATCATTCATCACCTTCGATTCAATTTCCATTTCAACATTCTCCAACTTTGGAGTCATCACTAAAACTTGTTCCTCTTCTCCTCGTTCTTCATTCACCAGACTACAACTCTTCTTTATAGAAATTTTTGTATCACTCAGAATTTTACCGGCATGATGCTTCCCGCTCAAATTGCTTTGCAATTGAGGAAATTTGAAGTTGAATTTCACCTAGCATTCCATCGTAGTTCTCAAACTTTTTATCAATTTCTTCACTCGGGTTTCTCCTCGACTCATGATTGTCATGTCTACTACCTCCTCCAATATATCCTCCTTGACAACTACTTCCCCCATTCTCCAATTGCATTGGAGGATTCAAGGCATTATTAAGATTAGTGATGCGGTGTAAAAGTAACACTTACTCAAGTTAAATTTTCAATCCAAGGTCCTTCTAATTCGCCCTATAGACTACCATTTACTTGCATGGAAATTTATAGCTAGACAACACTTTAGTCGTTGAATGTCAATGAAATCGGCAAAAACATAACAAACTAACATACATGAAGTAAAGCTCAATTCCAATCATGTTCAAATATAAATCTAATAATCGAATCAAAAAATTCTCTCAACTTAGGTAGATAAAGTATCAAGTGCAACAATGAGACTAGTGTGAGTGTTGTGTGAATATCCAATATGTTCTATTGAAATCAAATCATGTTGTAAACCTATTTAATTCCTAAAAGATTGAGCAATCCACCCTCAATTAGCTAACCCCTTGTCACGGGGAGCTAAATGTTGATGATACTAGAACTCTCAAACAATCACGTTATCGAATCCTAGACCACTCCTTCTAGAACGTGGATTATTGCCCTATGACCTATCTCCACACAGGGATTGGATCTAGAATCGTATGAATCTAAATTGTTCGTGACGATTCCACTCGCGTGTTGGCTGCAGTGTTCACATCAAATACCACCTACATTGGCTATTACCTACACCTAGGTGGTAAGGATTAAGATCTAGTGCAATTCAAGCTCTCAAAGGAAAGTAAAAAATCAACATTCAACCTCAATTTCACACATCATCAATTCAAACAACACTCACAAAAAGGTTTAGCTCCTCATTACTTCAATTTCGTTCAATACAATAGAAAGAGTAAGAGAATCCATTACAAATTGAAAGGTCAAATGTGGATCTTCCTCAATTGTATTCCTTGTACTCAATATACCCCTTTGTCTTCCTTGATCTACAACAAATGTGGAGGAATGTGTCCTTGATCTCCTTGAATGTGGATGGGAAGTGAATGGAAGATGGATTAGGAGACAATTTCTCAAGTGGTTATTTGAAATTTGGGCAAAAGTTCTCTTCAAACTCGAAAATCCCTATTTTATAGACGAGCTAACAGGGCCTCGGCTCGCCCGGGATGGCTTGATAACCGTCAAAACTGCCAAGATTTGCGATCTGGCTGGGCCGAGCTGATTTTGCTCGATCGAGCGAGCCCTCTAAAGGCTGTGGCTCGACCGACCCTGCAATGCTCGGCCGAGTGAGCCCTCTGCTCCATATGGCTCGACCGAGCTTGGCCTCTGAACTCCAGAATGCTCCCTTCTCTACTCCGCTCGGGCGAGCCTATCCTTCTATGAATCCAAACTCGGACGATTTGCCTCCAAAATCAACCAAAATTATTGTTTTATGCTCAAAACTCACCTACACCATTCAAAACACAAAAGACACGAAAACACAACAAAAGAACTACAAAAACATATGATATGAGAGTAAAATGGCCACCAACATGCACACTCACATACCGAAATGAAGGTCATTTTACGCACATATCATAATCCCCCAAACTTGAACCTTTTATTGTCCTCAATCAAAACAAAGTAAAACAATCCATTGACCTCATGAAAATACCTCACAACTCATCTTGATTACCTTAGCATGCCCTTATCAAACGAGACCTAAGTTTGTGACTCGGTTAATGATAAGGACTTGAACCACTCATCAAATATGGATAAAGAAATGAAATCACTCCCTCACATGTTTAGGGATGATGAGAATCACTCAATCACAAGATATCGTGCTCAATTTCCGTATGCTTGCATCCATTCTCACCTCTATACTACAATGAATTGGCTTCTAGAGTTAAGAAGGTCTTTGTTTTTTGTTATAACGTGGCTTACTAAATGGTAGGTGGTTTTGGGTCAAAGTGACTAAACTTCTCAATCTCCCAAAACCGCTCAAACTTGTTTCCTTCAAACCACTTCAAAACCCGAGGCTTACTCGTTTCACAACACATTTCCTTTTTTTATTTATTTATTTCTCTCTATTTTTTTCTTTTTTTTCCTAGCACCATCATTCATTCATTTCATAGGTGCCTCTCTTTCTTTTACACACACTTGCACCAAAAAAATTTTGTTGGTGCCTCATTTTCTAGGATTCAAATCAATCCTTTATTTCATATCGTACACGCTTCAACATTTTCAATCATCACCAATCAAATCAATTCCCAACCCAACTCACAACACGGTATTCACCCTCATACACTCTTTCCCCCCAAATTTGGTCCTAATAACATCAAAGAAATATCTCCAAATAAGCTCAATCACGGGGGTCAAAGATATGAACGGCAAGAAATGATCAAGATAATCCACCTTATACTCCCGATGTGTAAGGTAGGACTAAGAATCGATGGCCTAATATCATTTTCTATTCACCATACTCATGCAAAATAGATAGAGAATAGATGCAAGTTCTAGATTTTTCACTCTCAATCTCGCCTCTCTCAAACGAAAAAGATATGACAATATCATGGCTCAAATATTCTCAGCTTTTTGTCATGTCCAACACATTAACCACACACAAAACTCAGCAATTCAAAAGTAAGATTCAAACATGCATCGACATCAAGATTCCGCCCTATCATCGGTTGAGACAAAATTCAAGCTCCACAAAGTCAATCATGGTCCAATCTCAAGTTCTTGTTTGGGTTCAACACACACACACAAAAGCACACAACATCCTAAAAACAATCTACATACAATGAACAATTAGCAAGAGAAACGATAGAATGCGTGACCCATCGGTAGCCATGATCGAACCGTTCTCCCATGCCTTATTTTGTACCTACTCAAAATCAACACAAGCACCACCAAACTATTGAGCATAAAACAAACCAATTAAACTCTCATTTCCACCAAACTTTCCACAAACCGATAATCAACAATGATATGACACTATCCACTAGCTCACCATACATACCAAACCATTCAACAATCCACAAACCATGCCAAATAGAAAGTATTAAATCATGCCAGCTCGCTAATAATCCATCAAAACATATCATAATAAAAAAAAACAAACATCCAATCCACATCCAAATCCAAAAAGTAGATCAAATCATTATACAACCCAATCAAAGATCAAATCGTTATTCAATTCAAACAAACTAAACTATAGCAACCAATGCAGTAGTATTGAGAAATATCCCCGGAGCAAAGACACTAGACACATCAACACCAAAATATTCATATAAAGGCATCAACAAACCACCACCACAAATAAGTGAATTCTCAGACTTAAAGGTGTTATTTCAACTTTCCATCAACCAACCACCAATCGAAAAATCCTTTCTATGCAATAAAGCAAACATAAATTGAAAGTCAAAGATACTAACAATGCCAGACCCATTAAAACCACATGACCATCCCTCTATCATGTGATGAAGATAGTGAATAACAGGAATCTTAATCAAAATGACCTACAGGACTTAACATCAAAGTAATCCAAAGTTATAATCCCATAAATTGACTCCAAAAATTCAACAGGATCCAATTCTTCAAAACTACACAGAGTCCTCGGAACACCAAAAAATTCTATCAATTTCCTGCCTACTCAAGAAAAATTCCTGACCTTTGAGTTTGAACTTTACCAGTACCGGTAGACCATTTGCACTCCATGTAACCCGAATTGAAGCCAAAAATTCCCTAGTCAGCCTCATGTAGCTTGGCCAATTCGCCTTGAGCAGCTTCTCCAAACCAACGCCATTGAACAAATTCCAAACGTCCTTTTTCATACCCAGTGCTTCGAAAGTAGTTCCAAGAACCTCCCTTCCTGCTAAATTCAGATACCCTGCAAATTCTTCATCATCAAAACCTTCCGAAGGACAAATTGAGGAGGAAGACGCTCCACGAGTGCGGTTGCTGGCCATTAATGAAATGGAGAGGTAAGATTCACACAAATCTAAACAACAATATGTTAGAGAAAATTTTGGAAGTAAAATCTCGACCGAAATGAAGATGGGACAAAATGGGCAATGAAAAACACTTTAAATTTGCGTGCCGCTCGGCCGAGCGGCAGATGGCTCGACCGAGTGTCGATTCTATCCGAGCAACTACCAGGGCGCAGTCGAGCTCGATCGAGCCATGCCTTGCTCGGCCGAGCAAGCCTCGAACCCGCCAAAATTTGAAATTTCCAGCATTTTTTTGATCTCAGGCAATCCGCATTGATCCCTAATGAGCTTCCTACTATTTTGCCGCATTTTACACACACCATTCCGGGTTATTTGCCTTCCCACTTCTCCGATCTTTCATCACAACACAATGTATGTCCGTAGAACACTATCAATCAGGAATCCTTCAACAAAACCACAAAACATTAAACTAACACAAGCAAATAACAAACATTTATTCAAAACATGAAATTAAACAAGATGTAAAACCGTTGGGTTGCCTCCCAACAAGCGCTTTTTTAAACGTTGATAGCTCGACGACCATACCTCAATTTTAATCGTGATCAAAAGGTGCGGACCCTGAACTCATACCTTGTTCTATTGTCACATGATCATCCAGGAAGAACAACTGTCTCCTAGCACTCCTAGGTGGATCCATATTAACTCGGGCTTTCTTCGTTCTACCTTGATCAAGCTCAATATCATCTCCCGGATCATCTTTCTCTTCATTTTCTTCCCCCACAAATTCTCGTTCTGGTTCAACCACATCCTTTAACCACTTCTTCTTACCAAATTTGTCATCCTCCAACTCATTCAAACCTTTCGGAGGTAACGAAAAGACAACCTCCTTCCCACAACATCGAAAGGTATGCTCACCATGCTTCATATCAAACAAGGCATCGGCCGTGTGCAAGAATGGCCATCAAAAAATCAATTGTATTCCACCTTTGTTCTACATGTCAACCACAAGGAAATCTCCCAGAAATGTGAATGTTAAAATCTCTACATGCACATCTTCCACGATTCCCCGCGGACAAAACAAAGCATGATTTGCCATTTTTAAAACTTGACTTGTAGGCTTAAGATCTCCGACATTCAATTCCTTGTATAAGTCCCATGAGATTACGTTCACGCTCGCGCCAAAGTCACATAAAGCCTTTTCAATGCTCAATTCTCCAATCATACACCCAATGACGAATCCTCCCGGATCTTCTTTCTTACTAGCTATACTCTTCCCTCTTGTTTATTTCTTCCCAAGTCAAATGATTCCAATTTCAGAATTACTTCAACTCCAATGAGTTTATCTAACATTGGCACACGTTCAATCTCTACCGGTAATGGCATCTCTATATCTCCTTTCCACACGTAATCAAAGAAATGAACCTCTTTAGGTTGATCATCTTGCTTTTCTTCCACTTGCTCTTCTTTTACCACCTTTACTTCTTCACTCACCAAACACATCTCTTCATCCAACTCCACTCTTTCGACCTTCGGAGTCATCACGTTCAACCTCTCATCCGATCTATTCTCACCATCAACCATATTACACCCTTTCTTTTGTATAATTTTGGTGTCTCTTGAAAATTTCCCAGCTTGATGTTTACCACTTAGTTGTTTAGCAATTGAGGAAATTTGCAGCTGAATCTCCGCGAACATTCCATCATACTTCTCAAACCTTTTATCAATTTCTTCATTCGGGTTTCTCCTCATCTCTTGGTTAGCATACTACTACTTCCCCCAGCATATCCTCCTTGACCACTACTCCGTCCTGTTTCCAATTGCATTTGAGGATTGAGAGCGTTGTTGGGATTCGCATAAGAGAAGTTCGGGTGAAACCGGTTGGAGGGATGATTGTACATGTTTCCCGGAGGGTTGTATTGAGGTCGATTGTTGTACCCCATGTTGGAGTATACAGTAAAGCGAACTTTTAAGCGAGCTTTGTCATGTACTTAACTGAAACAAACGTTATCACATTGTTGCAATCTCATGATTGCATGTATATCCACTTATCTTATATTGTAGACAATGTGGTGGGTGCGTCGTCCCACTGAAGATCGCATTGTTGGGTTCCTTATAAGATATAAAACGTATTCACAACTGAGATAGTTCTGGATAAACTATCGTTTTAGGTTGTAGTATAAACTTGAGATAACTAGTCTTGGTTATTAGTTTATGCTAGTGCGTGGTGTCGCATTGAATGGATCGCGGTGAGACATGTTCTTCTGTTCTGACTCTATGAAGAACCAACGTCTCGGCAACTTTGATAATTCTTAACCCTAGATGTGATATTTAGATACATACAAATGATTGTTTGTTACTTTGACTTACCATGGGTGAGATGATGGATTTATATACTGAAAGCATTATGATTGGTATATTATGTACAAGGTTTATTGGTTAATATACTGGTAATCATAAATGTTGTATGTTCATATCCTGTCTGAATTAACAAACATGTGTCGCAAACACAATTATCCTCTTATCTCGTCGATAGGAAGATCATACGGTTTGTAGAAGATCACGGAAGATCGTATGGATCATTTGACCTAGTGAGATATAAATAGTCATCACAGCTGAGACAGTTCCAGGATAAATTGTCGGTGTAGGCTGCATCATATGCGGATAAGCATCTTATCTTGGATGTCTTGGTATGCTGGTGTGGGGCGCACATTGATGAGGACCTAAGTCGAGATCGATTCTTTTGTCTGACATTAAAAGAATCTAGATCTCTATGACTCGATGGAATCTTAAGCCTATATGAAGATACAGAAGTGTACATATATTGTATATCACTTTGAGTTGTAGAGAAGGTTCTAGTTGAGCCTGTACATCTGCAGTCTTGGGTGATATCAATTTGTGTATGACTGTCTGGTATCTGAACTAGGTAACCACATCCAGTATAGGATGGTGACATTCCATGAACAGCTCAAAAGGTTCGTTATGCTAAAGTCATGCAGGCTGATTAAGTTCAAGCATAAGTGAAAAGGTTTGAGTGGATTGATTCAGGAATTAAAGATGTTAATTAATTAAATGGCTTGTCAGAGCTTAAATTAATTAACGAATGTCTGTAACCTTAAATGTGGGGATAAACCGAGTCCAATGCAACCCGTACCTCAAAATGTGGTAGCAAATAGGTAGGACAGTATTGATTCTCTGGTGGCATGAATCAATATTAATTAATTAATTATATTCTGGGTTGAATATGGGAATTAATTAATTGATAGGCCTTATTTGCTATTTGCATTCTGGTGATCGACTAAGATCTGAGAACGAGGAGGAAATTCTGCTTCTCAACCGGGCAAGGGATCTGATAGATAATCTTCACCAGATTTTCAGATCGAGTTGGGATACAGATCAGAAGATCAGATCAGGAGGATTTTTCTTCTTCTCTCTCTCCTCTTTATTTTCAAAAATATTATATTATTTTATATAGATTAATTTCCTCAATCTGTTAGAAAATTAAATCTTGGTGCCTGGGAAAGATCAAAGGGCATCTCCGCGTACGCGTTCTTCAGAGTTCATCGATCCAGGTATTCCGCATAACCTTCTTATGCATAATAATATAGGAGCATGCTAGGATTGTTCATATGCATAGCAATTTATTTTTGATATTCCAATTAACGATCCTTGGCAAACGGACTTCGTGATTCAGTTCACGAATCCCTTCAATTGGTATCAGAGCCAGGTTTAATTAATTGGCTCTATCGGAAAAATAATATTGCCTATGAGCATGCATGATTATTATTATTGATTGCATGCAATGGATGGTTTATGGATTGATTGTATGTTTTTCGTCCTCGTGGTTCCTCGGGTTAATCCGCCCATTTATATGGATTCGTTTTTCACCCACGAGATAAATCCATGGTTAGATTTAGATTTTTTGATTGTAATTAGAATTATTCAATGTAATTTTATTTCAAAATTAAATCTATAAAATGAAGAACGAAGAACACGAAGAACGAAGAACACGAAGAACGAAGGACCGCGCGACAACACACGACAGCGCCGGCATGGCTGGGCGCCATGCACGGCGGTCGATGGCAGGGCATGGCGGACCGGCGCGCGGCGCACAGCGGCGGCGAGGCACAGCGGCGGTGGCTCTGAAACCTTAGGGTTTCGCGCCCGCCGCGCGCGCATGCACGCGAGCAGCTGGCCGCGCGGGGCCCAGGTCCAGGCACCGGCGGTGCGAGGGAGAGGACGGCGGCCGGCCAGGCAGCGGTGGTGCACGGCGAAGGGGGCGAGCGCGCGCGATTGCGGAGAAATCCTAGGGTTCGGGCGCGCGCGCGCTCGCCGGCGGCGGCCCCTCCTCCCTCGGTCGACATCGGCTGGGGGGCAAGGTGGTGGCGGGGGTGGCTCGGTCCCGGATCGCGGGCTGGATGGCGACGGTGGTTTGGACGCGAGCCGGACGCAAAAACCCTAGGTTTTCGCGTGGTTCGCGTGAGCCTTCGATTCCGATCTTGCGCGATTCCGGTGATTCACGGAGGCCGATGAAGGAGAAGAAATGTGAACGGCGGTTCGGGCGACGGTCGGGGCAAGCCGGGGCAGCGGCATGCGAAACGGGCAACGGCCGGAGGAGGCGGATCGCGGGCTACAACCATGCACGTACGTGCATGGCTGTTGCACGACTCCGAGAGCCCTCACGGCGGCGGAGAGTTGCCGGCGGCGGTGGTTCGCCGGTGGTGGATCATCGGGCTAAGTTCTCGTGGACTATTGGGCTTGCAATGTGTGCCTAGGTCCGCGATTTGGTTAACTAGCCCAGTTGTCCGATTTTCTGATAAATCAAATCTTGGAGGCCCAAATTTGGAAAATAAATTCAGATCTCAGTCCAAGTAGTGGGAGCCCAGTCGAAGATCTTTATTGTTAATTCCAACTTGTAATAGTTAGAATTAATTTTTATTTCGTATCATGGGGCCACGAGAACATTTTTTATTTGCTTTATTATTTGTCTTCGCATGATATACATGTTTAAATTAATTGCGCAGCATACAAGCATGTTGTAGATAATAGGAGCACGTTTACTGCTTTTATTTACAGCTTTAAAGCATGCTATGTGATTTATTTTATGTAATTAATTATAACTATAAATTCGGGGTTCATGCCGAGCATGATAGAATTTTAGCACTGTTATAGTTATGGCTACATAAAATAATCTGTGAAATTGAACCTTATGAACTAAAATTACTAAGCTCATAATTTAATAAGACCTCCACAAAGCGATCCTTTATTGGAAGTGGATAATTTATTAGGTAAACGTCTACATGTGTAGCTTACTTAATTTATTATTCATAAGTTCTAATAGATAGGATTTCTTAAAACAAACATTTATTTCATGTGAGAAGTGGGAGTTCATGCGTAAACGTCTACATGTGTAGCTTGCGTATTGAATTTTCATAAGTTCTCTAGGGATTGAATTAAATGAGACAACCTTATTATAGGGATCGGGTGTGTTCTAATAGATCCTTATATGGGAGGGTTGGCTTTGGTGGTAACCTAGCTTAGATATTGTCCAGAGTATAACTCATATGTGAAGTCCCTGCTCAGTAGGATAATATGGTCTTGAGTTAGTCTCCAATTATTAATTCCATTTGTCTAAGGAACTCGGGCATGGATTGGAATTAAAGGACTGGAATTGAAAGATGCAGTCTGGTTAAGTGTTTTGTTGTAAACGTTCACATGTGTAGCTTGCAATAGTAATACTTAGGCAAATTGGAGGAAACATTAATATTGCTTTATCATAAGGTTTCAATATTTAATTGTTTCAATAGTTTGCGAGTATGTTTTAATTTCTGATTTTAATTTATTGTTTTCAAACATGTCTATTGCTCACGTTGTCAACCTCTTAATAACAAACCCTTTAACTGGTCCGAATTTTCCTGAGTGGAAGTTTTGCTTCATAGAAATACTCTGCACTGCAAAACATGCCCATATTCTTTACATGGACCCTCTGACTCCTAAGTATTGGAACTGTACTGGTTATGAGCGAGAATTCTATGACAGATGGGTAGCTTTTGATGGGTTTGCCCGCAAACTCATCATGAAGAGTCTGTCTAGAGAATTAAAGCTCAAGTACAAGAAGTTCGGATCTACTGTTGAGATATGGAGGGACCTTGTGAAGGTTTATGGGAAGGTGAGACGAACTGTTAGTTACAATCTTTTAGAGGACCTGATCTGCAAGAGAATGACTGATGGGAGTTCGTTGCTTCTGCACTTTATTAGTATGATGAGAATTATGAGAAAGTACAGAATGAGAGGTGGACAAGTCAGTAAGCGGGCAGAAATATTGATTGTCCTGCACTCTCTCTCTGATTCTTATGATGATTTCATCAAGTCCCTCGGTACCAGGCGCGAGTTCACTCTTCCTGAGTTACTCTTACTCCTGATGCGAGAGGATTCTAATCTTAGGGCATTAGAATTTGCTCCAACTTTGTCATCTTTTGACAAGACAGTTGCTGAAGCAAATGAAATGCAGAAAAGGTTAAATGAAGCTGATTTAGCAGAAGGTGTCATCAGGCCATGCAAACGCAAGCGAAGTGAAGTAGATTGTCTAGTGCCTAGCACGGGTAGACAAGGTATGTCATGTGCATTTATAACGAAAACATGTTTAGCATCGGTTTCTACCCATTCTTGGGTAGTGGATACTGGAGCTACTGGTCATGTTTGTTATACTTTGTAGGGGTTCAGGCCGACAAGGCAGCTGAGGCATGACGAGATTACCATCTCAATGAGCAGCGGAGAGCGAGTCTCAGCAGTAGCAATTGGAGATTTTACTTTATGCTTTGAAAACAATGTTCTGATTTTGAGAGATGTTTTATATGTGCCGGTTTTTTGGCAGAACTTAATTTCAGTTTCCAAGTTATTTTGTGATGGATATTCAGTTTTTTTTATAGTGGAGTTTTTATCATTGGTAATAACGGTGTTATCTGTCATGGCAAACTGATTGACTCTCTCTATATCGTTGATTGTATGCATAAATCTTCCATGAATGTTTCAAACTCATCCAATAATAATAATCATTTAAAGAGAAAGTTTTCTTCCGATGAGGATCAAACATATCTCTGGCACTTGAGACTAGGTCACATCAATCTAAAGAGGATCAAAAGATTAGCATGCGATGGGCTCTTGGATTCTTTCCAAGTTGTACCGCATCAAATCTGTGAGTCCTGTATAGAAGGAAAGATGACGACCAAGCATTTCAAGGCAAGTCAGTCTCGAGCAGAGAATGTGTTGGAATTGATCCACTCTGACTTATGTGGACCAATGTCTACGCAAGCTCGTGGAGGTTATGAGTATTTCGCCACATTCATTGACGATTACTCAAGATTTGGATATGTCTATTTGCTTCGCCATAAGTCTGAATGCTTTGAGAAATTCAAAGAGTTTAGAACTGAGGTAGAAAAGAAGCTAGGTAAGACTATCAAGACACTACGATCAGATCGTGGTGGAGAATACCTCAGTAACGAGTTCTTGCAGTACTTATCAGATAACGGGATTACGTCCCAGTGGACTGCACCAGGAACCCCTCAACAAAATGGTGTAGCGGAAAGAAGAAATAGAACTTTCTTGGAAATGGTCAGGTCGATGATGAGTTATGCAAGCTTGCCGATTTCGTTTTGGGGATATGCCTTGAGACAGCGGCCTATTTGCTTAACTTGGTACCTTCTAAATCAATTCCTAAAACACCTCTGGAACTCTGGTATGGGCGAAAGCCAAGTTTGAACAGAGTGAGGGTTTGGGGTTGTCCGGCATATGTGCTGACAAAGGAACCTGATAAGTTAGAAAGTAGGTGTAAGCTGATGCTGTTTGTAGGGTATCCCAGGCAAACGAAAGGTAGTTACTTCTATTGTCATGAGAATCAGAAAGTCGTTGTCAGTACCAATGCGAGATTCTTGGAGGACGAATATGTAAGAAACCACAGATCCAAGAGTGAAATTATCCTCCACGAGCTTGAGGGTAAAGAAGCAATTCCATCAGGAAAGCCCAGTGTAGTGGTAGATCCACCTGTAACAGGTGAGAATATACCAACAGTGCCACTAATGCAAGGTGTGGGACCAATGCGTACTGTGCCAACTACTTACACAGCTCAGATGCCTCGTCGCAGTGGGAGGGTTAGTCACCAACCCGAGAAGTATATGTTCATGGGAGAGTCTTCTGACTTGATCCCGAAAAATGACCTAGATGATACCGATCCCTGGACATATGACGAGGCAGTATCTGATAAAGATGCAGACAAATGGCTGATCGCCATGGATTCTGAAATAGAATCCATTACTGCTATGGATGTATACCAGAAAACTGATTTGCCGGATGGCTGTCGAGCCATAGGGTGCAAATGGGTATACAAAAGAAAGAAAGGATCGAATGGGGAAATTACAGCTTTCAAAGCAAGGCTGGTGGCGAAAGGTTATAGTCAGAAAGAGGGTGTAGACTATGACGAGACTTTCTCACCGGTAGCCATGCTTAAGTCCATTCGAATACTCCTGGCCATAGCAGCACATAAGAACCTAGAAATCTGGCAGATGGATGTCAAAACCGCGTTTCTAAACGGGTACCTTGAAGAAGGTAGGGACATCTATATGCAACAGCCAGAAGGTTATGTGCAGAAGGGCGAAGAACATTTGGTCTGGAAGCTAAGGAAGTCGCTGTATGGACTTAAACAAGCTACGATCATGGAATCTCCATTTTGATGAGGTGATTAAATCTTATGGATTTTCACAATGTTCAAACGAGAGTTGCGTGTACCGTCTGTGTGTCAGCGAAAGCGTGGTATTCCTTGCACTTTATGTAGATGATATTCTCCTATTTGGCGACAATGTGGAAGTATTGTTAGGCATAAAGGAGTGGTTATCCGAGCAGTTTCATATGAAGGACCTTGGGGAGGCAGGATACATCCTAGGGGTAAAAGTATTGCGGGAGCGCAATAAAAGGATGCTGACCTTGTCTCAAGGGTCATATGCGGATACTGTGATTGCCCGTTTCAACATGCATAATGCCAAGAAAGGTCTGTTACCCTTCAGACATGGCATACATCTTTCCAAGGATCAGTGTCCAGTGACACAAAAGGAGAAAGATGAGATGAGCAACGTGCCGTATGCATCGGCCGTGGGTAGCCTCATGTATGCAATGTTATGTACGAGGCCAGATATCTGCTTTGCTGTAGGCATGGTAGCGAGATACCAGTCTAACCCTGGACAGGCGCATTGGGCCGCGGTAAAGCACATACTCAAATACTTGAAAAGGACAAGGGACAATTGTCTTGTTTATCAGTGTGATGAGTTGTGCCCTGTGGGTTATACTGATTCGGATTTCCAGGCAGACCGAGACGAAAAGAAGTCCACCTCTGGCTATGTGTTTACATTGGGAGGTGGGGCCATATCATGGAGGAGTGCAAAGTAGAAGTGCATTGTAGACTCCACCATGGAAGCCGAATATGTGGCAGCTTCTGAAGCTTCGAAAGAAGCGGTATGGTTTCGAAACTTCCTTTTGGAGTTGGACGTGATTCCTAAGCTACCCAGAACCATCACGGTATATTGTCATAACCTGGGAGCTGTGGCTAATTCTAAGGAACCACGAACTCACAGAGCAACAAAACACAACGAACGGAAGTACCATATTATACGAGAAATCGTAGCAAGGGGTGATGTGCTGATAGAGAAAATTGATACAAAAGATAATCTAGCGAATCCATTCACAAAAGCTTTGCCTCAGAAGGTTTACGGGATGCATGTACGTAGCCTTGGGCTGAGGGCAAAGCCAGCCACGTAGAATGCTTGATGTAATAGCTAGATTAGTTTAGACGCGTTATACTCTGGAAAGCAAATGTATAATGCTTTGAGTATAAGTGGGAGATTGATGGATTTATATACTGAAAGCATTATGATTGGTATATTATGTACAAGGTTTATTGGTTAATATACTGGTAATCATAAATGTTGTATGTTCATCTCCTGTCTGAATTAACAAACATGTGTCGCAAACACAATTATCCTCTTATCTCGTCGATAGGAAGATCATACGGTGTGTAGAAGATCATGAAAGATCGTATGGATCATTTGACCTAGTGAGATATAAATAGTCATCACAGCTGAGACAGTTCCAGGATAAACTGTCGGTGTAGGCTGCAGCATATACGGATAAGCATCTTATCTTGGATGTCTTGGTATGCTGGTGTGGGGCGCACATTGATGAGGACCTAAGTCAAGATCGATTCTTTTATCTGACATTAAAAGAATCTAGATCTCTATGACTCGATGGAATCTTAAGCCTATATGAAGATACAGAAGTGTACATATTGATGGATTTATATACTGAAAGCATTATGATTGGTATATTATGTACAAGGTTTATTGGTTAATATACTGGGAATCATAATTGTTGTATGTTCATCTCCTGTCTGAATTAACAAACATGTGTCGCAAACACAATTATCCTCTTATCTCGTCGATAGGGAGATCATACGGTGTGTAAAAGATCACGGAAGATCGTATGGATCGTTTGACCTAGCGAGATATAAATAGTCATCACAGCTGAGACAGTTCCAGGATAAACTGTCGGTGTAGGCTGCAGCATATGCGGATAAGCATCTTATCTTGGATGTCTTGGTATGCTGGTGTGGGGTACACATTGATGAGGACCTAAGTCGAGATCGATTCTTTTATCTGACATTAAAAGAATCTAGATCTTTATGACTCGATGGAATCTTAAACCTATATGAGGATACAGAAGTATACATATATTGTATGTCACTTTGAGTTGTAGAAAAGGTTCTAGTTGAACCTGTTCTTCTGCAGTCTTGGGTGACATCAATCTGTGTATGACTGTCTGGTATCTGAACTAGGTAACCACATCCAGTATAGGATGGTGACATTCCCTGAACAGCTCAAAAGGTTCGTTATGCTAAAGTCCTGCAGGCTGATTAAGTTCAAGCATAAGTGAAAAGGTTTGAGTGGATTGATTCAGGAATTAAAGATGTTAATTAATTAAATAGCTTGTCAGAGCTTAAATTAATTAACGAATGTCTGTAACCTTAAATGTGGGGATAAACCGAGTCCAATGCAACCCGTTCCTCAAACGTGGTAGCAAATAGGTAGGACAGTATTGATTCTCTGGTGGCATGAATAAATATTAATTAATTAATTATATTCTGGGTTGAATATGGGAATTAATTAATTGATAGGCCTTATTTGCTATTTGCATTCTGGTCCCTGGTCTGGCCCATGATAACTCAAGCCCAATAGAAGCCAAGAATTTCCTATAAATAGGCCTCAGTACCTCAGAACTCAACGCACCTACTTCTCATAAGATCACAAGTTGCACACAGCAAACCAGAGCCTTGGGAGCTGCTAGTGATCGATTGAGATTGAGTTTACGAGGAGGAAATTCTGCTTCTCAACCGGGCAAGGGATCTGATAGAATAATCTTCACCAGATTTTCAGATCGAGTTGGGATACAGATCAGAAGATCAGATCAGGAGGATTCTTCTTCTCTCTCCTCTTAATTTTCGAAAATATCTTATTATTTTCTTAAGATTAATTTCCTCAATCTGTTAGGAAATTAAATCTTGGTGCGTGGGAAAGATCAAAGGGCATCTCTACGCACGCGTTCTTCATCGTTCTTCAATCCAGGTATTCCGCACAACCTTCTTATGCATAATAATATAGGAGCATGCTAGGATTGTTCATAGGCATAGCAATTTATTTTTGATATTCCAATTAACGATCCTTGGCAAACGGACTTCGTGATTCAGTTCACGAATCCCTTCACATATATTGTATATCACTTTGAGTTGTAGAGAAGGTTCTAGTTGAGCCTGTACATCTGCAGTCTTGGGTGATATCAATTTGTGTATGACTGTCTGGTATCTGAACTAGGTAACCACATCCAGTATAGGATGGTGACATTCCCTGAACAGCTCAAAATGTTCGTTATGCTAAAGTCCTGCAGGCTGATTAAGTTCAAGCATAAGTGAAAAGGTTTGAGTGGATTGATTCAGGAATTAAAGATGTTAATTAATTAAATGGCTTGTCAGAGCTTAAATTAATTAACGAATGTCTGTAACCTTAAATGTGGGGATAAACCGAGTCCAATGCAACCCGTACCTCAAAACGTGGTAGCAAATAGGTAGGACATTATTGATTCTCTGGTGGCATGAATCAATATTAATTAATTAATTATATTCTGGGTTGAATATGGGAATTAATTAATTGATAGGCCTTATTTGCTATTTGCATTCTGGTCCCTGGTCTGGCCCATGATAACTCAAGCCCAATAGGAGTCTAGAATTTCCTATAAATAGGCCTCAGTTCCTCAGATCTCAACACACCTACACCACAAGATCATAAGTTGCACACAGCAAACCAGTATTTGGGAGCTGTGGTGATCGACTAAGATCTGAGAACGAGGAGGAAATTCTGCTTCTCAACCGGGCAAGGGATCTGATAGATAATCTTCACCAGATTTTCAGATCGAGTTGGGATACAGATCAGAAGATCAGATCAGGAGGATTTTTCTTCTTCTCTCTCTCCTCTTTATTTTCGAAAATATTATATTATTTTCTATAGATTAATTTCCTCAATCTGTTAGGAAATTAAATCTTGGTGCGTGGGAAAGATCAAAGGGCAACTCCGCACACGTGTTCTTCAGAGTTCATCGATCCAGGTATTCTGCATAAACTTCTTATGCATAATAATATAGGAGCATGCTAGGATTGTTCATATGCATAGCAATTTATTTTTGATATTCCAATTAACAATCCTTGGCAAACGGACTTCGTGATTCAGTTCACGAATCCCTTCATGAGAATCAAAAGAATGATTCAATATACTCCGTATCTTGGGTAACAACATTATTTGTATGT
>JAPKLW010000019.1:1553056-1615152 GCA_026898455.1 Plectranthus barbatus | reverse complement strand
TATTTGTATGTGTTTATATAGTCACATTAGGGCACCGTGTCCTGGACATCCAGGTTGATGACATCCCGTTAAGGAGTTCATAAGTTTTATCGTATTAAATCCTGCAGGTGGAATTTATTCCGATACGATCATAATGTTGAGCGGGTACTACTTAAGGATTAAGATATTAATTAATTAATGCTGTCAGAGCTTTTAATTAATTAATGGATGTGCGTTATCTTAAACACGGGGAATTAATTAAGTCAAATAGAAGCCCTGATTCACATCGGGATAGGATGGCAGTTGCAACATTAATTCTCTAGTGGAATGAATTAATGTTATAAGTTCAATTTATATTCTGGGCTGAATATATATGTTTGGACTTATGGGAGGCCCAATCCTATACCTTCTAGAGATCCCTGGCCTGACCCAACTAGAAACCCTAGAAGATGCCTATAAATAGGATCTTATGGTTGAGAGAAAAACCCTAGTTGTCTAAGTTGTTGTCATTTTCATAAGCTCATGTGTTGAGCGACGGTTAGGGTTTAGTTCTCTCAAACATTGTAGATCTAGTATTTTGGATCGGCATCTACGATTCGGAGGATTGCTGTCCACCCGGTATCCGATCGTGGTTCGTGGGACACAGGCTAGAAGATCTCCAGTGGGATCGATCTTCAGATCTGTATAGATCTATTGGCAATTCTTGATCTCCTTGATTTAATTTAATTAAACCATGTATGTGTACGTTTGGTATCCAACATCGATCGTGGGGATGATCCGCCTTCACCGCCGTGTTCCTTCAATTGGTATCAGAGCCTCGTTCGTGGTTGTTGGCTCTGCATGAAATGTGCAGTTGGTTTATTATATTTTAAATCATTTAAGCATGCTGTCGATATTTTATATATTTTGTTGTTCCTCGTGGCTCCGATCTGTTTTTGGTTTTTGGTACGATGGTTTATTCGCGATTTATAATCGTTTTTCACCACGAGAAAATCCGTGGTTAGTGTAGGAAATGATGTAATTTTATTTCCTGTAATTTTGTATCATTTTTTATGTAATTTGATGCGAAAAACGAGACCAAGAATCGAAGAATACGAAGAACAAACATCGACGGAAAACTGTCAAAACCAGTCGCGCAGGGGCTGTTCGTGGCTCAGCCACGGCCGATCGGCCGGCCATCGGGGGTAGCATCTGGGTCGGCGGACATCGCCGCCGCATCATCGTCAGGCCGGGAAAGCGACGGGTGACGGCATAGCAGTGGCTACAAATCACGCACTCGTCTGCGCGCATTATGCAGCTTGTCTGCAGCACCTGTTCGCGGGCTCCCCGGAAGACGGTGGAGCGGTGATTGGCGACGGAGGTTGTCAAATCTTGAAGCCCGGTGGTAGGCGACCACCGGGACGTCGGGGTTTGGCCTTGACGGTGGGGGAGTCTACGGGGGCGAGGGCGTGAAGTTGGGTGGTCGCGGCACAATTCTGGGAATTTCCAAAATTTTCGTGCGAAACCTGCGGGTGCCTGTTTTCTTCGCTCAATCGGCAGCGATCCCGGCGTAGATCGCCGGTGCCGGTGGTGGGGAATGGAAGTCCTTGCTTCAGACTTCAATGCCCAATGGTTTATTGGCATTGATGGTGGCGGAATTAGCGGCAATCACCGAGTGAAACAGCTGCACGCATGAATCTCGCGATTCTGTCTGCGAGTGGGCCGATTTCGCGCGTTGATTGGAGGCTATTTCGGGTCGTATATGCAATTCCAACGATTTGATCTTACTTTCCATACTTAGGGCTTCAATGCCCAGTAGGTTTGGGAGGTTGATGATCGATTATAACGGCGCAATGGGCCAACGAAGTCGGCCCAATCGCCATAAAACCCTAATTTTCTGGGTTGACAGCATGTAGGTGGACGTTTTTTCGTGGTCATTTGGAGGCTTTCCATTTATGGATTTCCAGTACTGATGACATGGAATTGTAGTTAAAACCTAGGGCTTTAAGGCCCAGTAGGTTACCGGCATGATTGTTGTTGGAATCGATCGGAATGGAGGCAAGAAAAGTGCCCTGTGCACTATTTTTTCGCCCAGGCTGCTCAACTTGCCGTTTTCTTCGTCCAATTGGCGGCGATTCAAGCATGAATCTCCGGTGCCGTTGGTTTGAGATGGAAGTCCAAACTTTGGTCTTCAATGCCCATTAAGTTTCGGCCGTTGACTGTGCGTCATTTTGGTAGCAATGGTAGCTCGAAAAAGGCCATTTGCAGTATATTCAAAAGCCCAAATTTGAACTGTTCAAGGCCCGGATCTGATTCGAAGACCCTTTTGAAGAGCTGTATATTCAATATTCATGTAATAGAATAGGTAGATATGCAGGTACACATCTTGGGGCCACGAGGACATTTTATTTGTTCTTGCATGATGTGTGTTTAATTTTCTAAGCATGTTGTATGATTTACATGTTAGGAGCATGCTAGGATTTATTTAATTCTTTATAGCCTGCTGTCAAAAACCTTCAATTTAAAATGACTAAGTGAGTTAAAATAAATTTTAATTAATTTATTTAGGCCTCCACAATTGGTCTTATAAGTGATTGTGGATGTTGTTCGTGGGACCCTGGGAGTCTCCCCCTAGAGGATACAACATTCACTGGTTCACTGGATAAGACTTCTAATAAAAATGAATTATATCTTTAAATGAAGTGCGTGGCACTCGCTGGACCCTGGGAGTCTCCCCCTAGAGGATGTGTCATTCATGATGGTTCATTGGTAAAGATTTAATTCAAGATAACCTTAAGAAATTATTTACAAATGATGTAAAGTCCTAACGGTAAGGTCATCAATTGTAAAATAATTTTCTTTATGGTTAAATTGTGGTCATCACTTAGATGTGAATTCCTATATAACTCCCCAACGGAGTCCCTGTTTTAATTCACATGGCCTGTTAAATGGTCCAACTATTAATTCCATTCGTCATAAAGTAGAGGTTGACGTGATATTGGAATTAAAGATAGTTTGTCTGGTCAATGGATATGTATGTAAACGTCCACCCACCGTGGCTTGCATATATATTTGTTGGGTTGTTGGAGGTTGCATTAAACATTGGTTTTGAAGGTTTCCATGTTTTATGCTTCAATTAATGTGATTTAAATGCTTACGTGTTTGCATTTAATTTATTTCAGTTATCATCATGTCGTTTAATCTGCTTATGACTGTTCTCTATCATAACAAGCTTATTGGTCCAATTTGTTGGGACTGGAAATAAATCTGGATATAGTACTGGTTGCTTAAGAGTACATATTTGTACTCAAGACACCTACTCGAGGTCTCTTGAACTCTTACTTCCACTTGAAAGTAATCATGGGTAAGAAATAGTACCATGTTGCTGAGTTTCTTACTGGCTTGATTATAGTGGAGGATCTCACGGGTAAGAGATCACTGGCTCTGGTTTCTTTTGAAGCATCATCTTTTTTGTGTAATAACGGTTAGAAGAAGAAGTCACAAAAGAAAAAGAACAGTGGGAGCAAATAAGTAATACTTTCTGGTAGTATGCCACTTTTTGGTGGTGTCATGAAACTAAAGGGAAAGTGTTACTGATGCAACCAGTCTGGGCATTACAGATATAATTGTCCCCTCTTAATGAAGGGTATCTCGTGTACATCTTCTTTGTTAGTTTTTGAAACATGTCTTGCGGCTTGTTTTACTATCTCTTGGATAGTAGATACTGGTGCCATTGATCATGTTTGTTTTAGTCTGCATGGTTTCATGCAGAAAACACAACTAATGAAGGCGAGATAACTGTAAGCTTCGTAGATGCTATTAGAGTCGTGGTTGTTTTAGTGGGAGATATACACTTAATCTTTTTCGGATTGTGATATAGCATTAAAGGATGTTTTAAACATGTCTAGTTTTCGAAAGAATTTATTTTCAGTTTCGAAACTGTTTCTGGATGAATTTTCTGTTATTTTTAATAATGATGATGTTATTATGAGAAATAACTCTTTTATCTATACTGGCATGTTGGAAAACTCCTTATATACTATTACTTGTGTATATCGTTCCGCAACTAAAACTCATGCATATTCATCGTTTAAAAGGGTAGTTTCTTCTATGTTGAATCAAACATATATTTGGCATCTAAAACTGGGTCATGCTAATCTGACTAGGATCCAAAGACTGATAAGTCGTGGATCATTGGAATTTCTCCAAGTTGAACCATTCTCAGTTTGCGAATCCTAATTGGAGAGTAAGATGACATTTAAGTCTTTTTAAGACTATGTGTTTAAAGTCAATGATATGTTGAAAATGATTCAATCTGATTTGTGTGGGCCTATGTCTATTCAAGCAAGAGGTGGTCTTGAGTATTTCGTGAATTTCACGAATGATTACTCAAGGTTTGGATATATTTACTTGATCCACCACATGTCTGAATGATTTGACAAGTTCAAAGAATTTAAGACTGGAGTGGTGAATCAAAAAGGTGAAAGTATCAAGTCACTACGATTTTATTGTAGTTTCTAATACCTCAGTGCTGAATTTAGGCAATACATATTGGATAACGAGATTACATCTCAACTGTCTACGCCTGATTTTCCGCAACGAGGTGGCATAGAAAAGAGAAGAAACATAATTCTTTTTGGAGATGGTGAGGTCGATGATGAGTTATGCCACTTTGCCTACTTTTGCTTTAGGGTTATGCCTTGGAAACAACGGCGTATCTTCTGAAATTAGTACATTCTAAATTGACTCTAAAGATTCCAATAGAATTGTGTGCTTGGCGAAAGCCTTGTTTAAAACCATATTCTGGTTTGGGGTTGCCCAACATATATGTTGGATAAGGAAGTCGATACGTTGGTACCTAGAATGGAAGTACGGTTGTTTATAGGATATCCTAAGGGTACGAAAGGCGGTTACTTTTATAGTCCTAAGGAATTAGAGGGTGGTGGCTAATACCAATGCCCGATTCTTGGAGGAAGACTATATAAGTGAGCATGAATCCAAGAGTAAGATCATTCTTAATAAGTTGAGAGGAGACAATTGTACACCGAGTGTACTAAGTGTCATACCACAAGACACTGCACAACGTGTTGACTCTGGTATATCTACACAGGTACTGCCTTGTTGTAGTGGGAGAGTTGTTCAATTTAATCATTTCATGGGTGTGGGAGAGTCTTCGGATTTGGTCCACATTGGTGAACATGAAGCGAATTGTTTCATGGGTGTGGGAGAGTCTTCGGACTTGGTTCAAATTGGTGAACATAAAGCGAACGATCCCTGAACTTACAAAGAGGCAGTTCAAGATATAGATGCGATGTATTGGCATAAGTCTATGAATTCTGAGATTGAATTTATAGATGTTATGGATGGATACGGCCTTCTGACCTTCCTAAAGGCAATATAGCCATTAGGTGTAAATGGGTCTATAGGTGTAAGAGAGGATCTGACGGAAAGGTCATCGCCTTTATAGCATGGTTGGTGGCGATGGGATTCACTCAATTAGAGAGAATCAGTTATGATGATAATTTTCTCTCCGGTAGCCGTGCTAAAGTCGATCTGTATTCTCTTATCCATAGCAAATTACATGGACTCTAAGGTTTGGCAAATGGATGTTAGGACAATTTTCCTTAATGGAAATCTGAATGAAGACATTTATATGCGGTTACCTGAAGGTTATGTAAGGAAATGCTAAGATCATCTAGTTTGGAAGTTAAAGAAGTCTCTTTATGGACTTATACAAACTTCTAGATCTTAGAACATTCGTTTTGACGAGGCAATCAAATCCTTGGATTTGAAAAATGTCAAAATGAAAGTTGTGTGTACAAAAATGAGCAATGGAAACGTGGTGGTTTTCTTAGTACTGTACGTAGACGATATCTTCTTATTGGCAACAACTTGAGGGTATTGTCGGACGTATAGGTGTGGCTGTCAAAACAGTAACAGATGAAGGATTTTGTGAATGCTATGTACATTCTTGGTATAAAGATCATTCATGATCAATGTAAGAGAATATTGCATTTGTACCAAGCTTCCTACATCAACACTGTTATTGCCCTGTATAGCATACAAAACTCCAAGAAAGGATTTTTACCTTTGTGACATGGAGTTTATCTATCTAAAGACATGTGTCTTAAAATGCCAGACAAGATAGATGAAATTGCTAAGGTTCCTTAAGCTTCGGCAGTAGGAAGCCTTATGTATGCTATGTTCTGTACTAGACATGATATCTACTGTGCAGTTAGCATCGTGGCAAGATATCAATCAAACCCAGGTCTGGGGCACTGAACTGCGGTAAAATATGTTCTCAAGTATCTGAAAAGAACTCGAGATTATATGTTGGTTTACCTATTAGACATTCTGACCCCTTTGGGTTATTCAGATTCAGATTTTAAGCCAATAGAGATATGAGAAAGTTAACCTCAGGTTATGTGTTTAACTTGGGAGGTGGAGCCATATTACGTGGTTGCCTCAGAGGCTGCCAAAGAAGCTGTCTGGCTTAGAAGCTTCTTGTTGGACTTGGGGGTGATTATGAGTATGCCTAAGTGTACCACAATTTGTTGTGACAACAATGGTGCAGTAGCAAACTCAAAAGAACCTAGAGCCCATGTGGCAAGTAAACACATAGAGAGACAGTACCACATTTTACGAGATATCGTAAAGAGAGGTAACGTGGCTGTGAAAAAATTTGTGTCGTTGTATAACCTGGTTGATCCTTTCACGAAGACTTTGGAAACTTAGATCTTCGGAAAACACGTAGAGGGTTTTGGTTAACGATACATTGAAGCTACACTTTAAGTCTAAGTGGGAGATTTGTAACGACATGGTGTATACTAAAAGTTTAGCTTTAGTATAAGTGAGAGATTGTTGGAGTATACAGTAAAGCGAACTTTTAAGCGAGCTTTGTCATGTACTTAATCTCCTATAAATAACTGAAACAAACGTTATCACATTGTTGCAATCTCATGATATCATGTATATCCACTTATCTTATATTGTAGACAATGTGGTGGGTGCGTCGTCCCACTGAAGATCGCATTGTTGGGTTCTTTATAAGATATAAAACGTCTTCACAACTGAGATAGTTCTGGATAAACTATCGTTTTAGGTTGTAGTATAAACTTGAGATAACTAGTCTTGGTTATTAGTTTATGCTAGTGCGTGGTGTCGCATTGAATGGATCGCGGTGAGACGTGTTCTTCTGTTCTGACTCTATGAAGAACCAAGGTCTCGACGACTTTGATAATTCTTAACCCTAGATGTGATATTTAGATACATGCAAATGATTGTTTGTTACTTTGACTTACCATGGGTGAGAATCAAAAGGATGATTCAATATACTCCGTATCTTGGGCAACAACATTATTTGTATGTGTTTATATAGTCACATTAGGGCACCGTGTCCTGGACATCCAGGTTGATGACATCCCCTTAAAGAGTTCATAAGTTTTATCGTATTAAATCCTGCAGGTGGAATTTATTCCGATACGATAATAATGTTGAGCGGGTACTACTTAAGGATTACGATATTAATTAATTAATGCTGTCAGAGCTTTTAATTAATTAATGGATGTGCGTTATCTTAAACACGGGGAATTAATTAAGTCAAATAGAAGCCCTGATTCACATCGGGATAGGATGGCAGTTGCAACATTAATTCTCTAGTGGAATGAATTAATGATATAAGTTCAATTTATATTCTGGGCTGAATATATGTGTTTGGACTTATGGGAGGCCCAATCCTATACCTTCTACAGATCCCTGGCCTGACCCAACTAGAAACCCTAGAAGATGCCTATAAATAGGATCTTATGGTTGAGAGAAAAACCCTAGTTGTCTAAGTTGTTGTCATTTTCATAAGCTCATGTGTTGAGCGACGGTTAGGGTTTAGTTCTCTCAAACATTGTAGATCTAGTATTTTGGATTGGCATCTACGATTCGGAGGATTGCTGTCCACCCGGTATCCGATCGTGGTTCGTGGGACACAGGCTAGAAGATCTCCAGTGGAATCGATCATCAGATCTGTAAAGATCTATTGGTAATTCTTGATCTCCTTGATTTAATTTAATTAAACCATGTATGTGTACGTTTGGTATACAACATCGATCGTGGGGATGATCCACCTTCACCGCCGTGTTCCTTCACCCCATCCTTTGGTTGACAAAATTAACATTCTCCGTATAAGCATCCTCATGCTTAATCACAATCATATCCTCCTTCCTACTCCCCAAAGTAGATAACGCGTCAAGCTTTCTTTGCATAGCAGCTATTTTTTCTTTGAAGTCCTCGCTTTCCTTGGCATCATTTACCGACTTCACCGGTTTATAATCTTTTCGTTCCTTCGGCCGTTGGAAACTATTTTCTGCCATCTTTTCTATTGTCCGCCATGCATCTTCTTCCTCTTGATCGAGAAAATCACCTCCCGATGGGGCGTCCATCATGACTTTTGTATCATAATTCAATCCCCTATAAAATTGACAGATTTACTGACTACGGGAGAGACCATGCCTACGACATTTTCGAAGAAGCTCACGGAACCGATCCCACGCTTCATAAAGCGGTTCGTCATATCTTTGCCCAAAGGATGTTATATCGGCTCTACTCTTCAATGTCAAACTAGGTGGAAAGAACATGAACAAGAATTTCTCTCGAAGTTCCTCCCATGTAGCAATGTTGGACTTATATAACCCTTCAAACCAATTTCGAGCTCCATCTCGAAAGGAAAATGAAAACAACCAAAACCTTATTTGATCTTAGGGAACTTGATTGATTTTGATTGTATCTGTGATCTTCAAAAACCTCGAGATGTGGATATTTGGATCCTCGGTAACATGCCCCTCGAATTGGTTATTTTGGATCATCTGCACCAACTGTGGCTTGATCTCAAATTGCATTGCATTCACTCCTAACCGGAATCCTTCGGTTGTCGGTCCCCCTTGTGGTCTAAACAAATTCTAGAGCGGTCTTCGTGGTCCATTCCTCTCGTTCATCATTGCTTTCATTAATTCAAGTTGCCTCTCCAACTCCTCTATTCTAACCGTATCCTCACCACGGTTATCCATCTCAAATCCAAATTCAATATTATCTTTCCTTTGTCGAAACTTCCATTCGTCAAGCTCACGAGCTTTAGATCTTGTGATCATAAATAACCTACAACTTCCACAAGAGCCAATTTCAAAACCCAAGCAATTCAATCAATCCAAGTAAAATCAACAATCATGCAAGAACAAAAATTCACACAATCAAATAATCAAACACCTAGCATACAACTCTCCAAACTTTCAACAATATCTATAGACCTACTAGAAAGATTCCCGGCAATGGCGCTAAAATCTTGATGCGGTGTAAAAGTAACACTTACTCAAGTTAAATTTTCAATCCAAGGTCCTTCTAATTCGCCCTATAGACTACCATTTACATGCATGGAAATTTATAGCTAGGCAACACTTTCGTCGTTGAGTGTCAGTTAACTAGGCAAAAACATAACAAAACTAACATACATGATGTAAAGCTCAATTCCAATAAGCTCAAATATAAATCCAATAATCGAATCAAACAATTCCCACAACATAGGTAGATAAAGTATCAAGTGCAACAATGAGACTAGTGTGAGTTTTGTGTGAATATCCAATATGTTCTATTGAGATCAAATCATGTTGTAAGCCTATTTAATTCCTAAAAGATTGAGCAATCCACCCTCAATTAGTTAACCCCTTGTCACGGGGAGCTAACTGTTGATGATACTAGAACTCTCAAACAATCACGTTATCGAATCCTAGACCACTCCTTCTAGAACGTGGATTATTGCCCTACGACCTTTCTCTGCATAGGGATTGGATCTAGAATCGTATGAATCTACGTTTTTCGTGATGATTCCACCCGCGTGTTGGCTGCAATGTTCACATCAAATAACACCTACGTTAGCTATTACCTACACCTAGGTGGTAAGGATTAAGATCTAGTGCAATTCAAGCTCTCAAAGGAAAGTAAAAAATCAACATTCAACCTCAATTTCACACATCATCAATTCAAACAACACTCACAAAAAGGTTTTGCTCCTCATTACTTCAATTTCGTTCAATACAATAGAAAGAGTAAGAGAATCCATTACAAATTGAAAGGTCAAATGTGGATCTTCCTCAATTGTATTCCTTGTACTCAATATACCCTTTGTCTTCCTTGATCTTCAACAAATGTGGAGGAATGTGTCCTTAATCTCCTTGAATGTGGATGGGAACTGAATGGGAGATGGATTAGGAGAGAATTTCTCAAGTGGTTATTTGAAATTTGGGCAAAAGTTCTCTTCAAACTCGAAAATCCCCCTTTTGTAGATGAGCTAACATGGCCTTGGCTTGCCCGGGATGGCTTGAAAACCGTCAAAACATCCAAGATTTGCGATCTGGGTCAGCCGAGATGATTTGGCTCGATCGAGCGAGCCCTCTGAAGGCTGTGGCTCGGTGACCCTGCAGTGCTCGGACGAGTGAGCCCTCTGCTCCATATGGCTCGACCGAGCCAGGCTCAGCTCGGCCGAGCCTGACCTCTGAACTCCAGAATGCTGCCTTCTCTGCTCCGCTCGGGCAAGCCTCCTTTGACTCCGAACTCGGACGATTTGCCTTCAAAACTCAATCAAAAGTGTTGTTTTATGCTCAAAACTCATCTACACCATTCAAAACACAAAAAAACACGAAAACACAACAAAAGAACAACAAAAACATATGATATGAGAGTAAAATGGCCACAAACATGCACACTCACATACCGAAATGATGGTCATTTTACGCACATATCAATTAGCATAGGAGAAATTTGGGTAGAACCGATTAGAAGGGCGATAGTACATGTTACCCGGTTGATTGTAGGGGACACGATTGTTGTTGTACCCCTTCCTTTGGTTGACAAAGTTCACATTCTCCGGATTCATTTCCTCTCATTTCATCATCACCATCTCATCCCTTCTTCCGCCCGAGGTAGAAAACATATCTAACTTCCCTTGCATTAATGCTATTTGCTCCTTCAATTCTTCACTTTCCTTCACTTCATTTACCTATTTCAGCGCTCTATAATCTTTCTTCTCCTTGGGCCATTGGAAACTATTCTCTGCCATCTTCCCAATAGTCCTCCAAGCCTTATCTTCCTCTTAATCCAGGTAAGAACCCTCCAAAGAAGCATCCATCATAACTTTTATCTCGTAATTGAGACCTTCATAAAACTAGCATATTTGTTGGCTTCTAGACAACCCATGCCTTGGACATCTTCAGAGTAGATCACAGAAACAGTCCCAAGCTTCATACATAGGCTCATCATATCTCTGCCCAAATGAAGTAATATCAGCCCTTCTCTTCAATGTAAGACTAGGAGGAAAGAATTTGAATAAGAACTTCTCTCGAAGCTCTTCCCAAGTAGCAATGCTTGACTTATCGAGGCCTTCAAACAAATGTCTTGCCCCATCTCGAAGAGAAAATGAGAACAATATCATGCGGATATGGTCTTGAGGTACTTGATTTATCTTTATAGCATCGGTAATCTCAAGAAACCATGAGATATGGGCATCAGAGCATGGCCACCGTATCGTTATTTTGTATCATTTGTACAAGCTGTGGCTTGATTTCAAATGGGGTCGTATTGACCACCAATCGAAATCCTCCGGTAGCATGCTCTCCTTGAGGTCGAAATAGATTTTGGAGAGGCCTCCTTGGCTCATTCCTCTCATGTATCATAGCTCTCATAACCTCAAGCTGCCTCTCAAGCTCATCAATCCTCCCTGTGTCCTCGTACCGATTTTCCATCTCAATTTCGATCTCAACTACTTCAACTCTACATTGCAACATTTGCTCCTCAAGCAAGCAAGCCTTGGGTCCCGTTATCATGCAACACCTACAAGATCCAACAGCTCCAATCACAAACCAAAAACTTAAAACAAACAAGAAAAATAATAGAATTCAATCAAATTAAAAAGATATCAAACACCTAGAATACAATCCTCACACTTTCCCCAATATCTAGTAGCCTACTCAATCAAGTTCCCCGGCAACGGCGTCAAAACTTGATGCTCTAAAAGTTCAATCACTCAAAATCCTAAAGATTCAAGAATAATATCAATCCAATATCTTCTTATTTTGCCCACTAGAATATTGGATACTTTCGTGTTGAAATTATATCCAAGTAAATCAAATGGTTGAGTAGTTTCTAATCTAGACAAAAATTGTTACGTTATCGAATAATATCCCACTTCCAAAGGTTCGTAGATTATGGACCTACAAGCTATCCCAGAACATGGATTGTGTCAAAACATGTATGCAAACACATAAGAACGACATTGAGACCCGTGTATTGGCTGTAATTTCCATGTCAACAATCAAGCAATCGGTTAGTGCCTACCCTACTTGATTAGGAACAAGCTATAGTCTGATGAAATTGACTAGGAGAAAGTAAACATTCATTAAATCATAGCAATAGATTCAAAACATTGCCCAACCAATATCTTAGAAAGTTTAGCCACTCATACCTTTTGTTGATTTCAATTCAATTACGAGAGAAAATGAATCCATTACAATATAAGGTAGAGAAGAGATTTTTCACCAATTGTTAATCTTTGTGGTTGAATCTTCAATTTCCTCCTCAATTTGCATCTAATTGGAGTCATGTTGCATTCATTCTCACTTGATCTGATGTTTGGAGATGTTTGGAAGTGATTTGGAATGAGTAACTACCTTTTTCCCTTGTAGTTCTATCTAAAATTTGCCAAAAGTTCTTCCCAATTCCGTTTTATCCCCTTTTATAGTAAGTTATTAGCCTTAAAGATCGACTCGGACCACGAGAGATCGACTGAGATCATTCAAATCTGAGAAACTGCCAACATAGCCCATCTAGGATCGACCTGGACAAAATTGGATCGACAAATATTTGGTTCTGTAGAGCCAATACTGGGTGATCTCTGCAGCAGATCAGTCGATATTAGCTAATTAGAGGCAGAAACCGACCGATCCTAAATTGTCTGGGTCTAGATTCAGCTCTGAAATCTTCCCTGCTACATCCTCTGCTTATCCAGGTCCATCTTTCCAGTACATGGAACTCATCCTGGTCGATATTTCTACAAAAATTGGCCATACTTGATTAATTATGCTCCATTCTAACCCTACACAACTCAAACACCACAAAACACGAAAACAAGAAAAAACATATCATATGGGTTTCAAATAAACACAAACCAAGGGGGTTCATTACTCTAGAGGAAATTGCTAGTAGGCAACCAAAGCATCCAAGGGGAGAGATGAGGCAGGACAAAGTTCGCAGGCCCCACCATCCTTTGATGAGTGGCAGAGGCAGCCGTGCTCGATGATGTAGCGAACTACTTACACTATCGAGTCTTTTTTTTCTTCCATGTAGCATTTAGACATGTGTATGACCACTATGCATGGAGATTTTGCAGCATTCCGAACCGGGTATCTTGCTGATGGAGTAGCCATAGCTTCCCGATTTGACAGCATCAACGTGTGACAGGGGGAGATTCAAGGTGATGTTCGTGAGTTGCAGCATCTTATACCCATGACGTACCGCTGCCACCATGATAGGTCACTCGAAGATCAAGAGGAGTGATTCATTATTGTCAACCTATTTTTACAAACTTAGTAGTGTCTCTTGACTAAGTTTGGGGGATGTGCCGGCTGCGGGTTTTGGTTTACTCTTCTCTTTATCCTACTTTCTCATTTCTACCTTGCTTTGGTTTAGTTGTTTCCCTTATGTTGGATGTTGATACATTTTTAATTTGAATTTGTATGTGATTCGGTATGGTTGTATGTTATTTTTGGATTTGGATAATGTTGGATGCTTGAATGTTTTTATCTTTTATTGAATGGTTTTGATTTGAGGTTTTCTGCTTTATTCTTTTTACATTTGATTGATGAATGTGTTGATGAATGATTGGATTGAGAAATGTATGGTTGAGCCAGTGTAACAATGTCTCATTTTTTTAGATTTGGGAATGGTTTGATTGGTCGAGAGATATTTGGAGATGAGAATGATTGATTGTTTGTATGTTCATATCTTGTTGACATTATTTTGTGGAAGTAGTTTGGTAGTGAAGTGTTGCTTTGGTGGAAATGGGCTATTGTTGAAAGAGATTTATGCGCAAATACGTGGTGTTTGTGTAGTAGGTACAATTAGACCGAAGGGGAGCGGTTTGATCGCGTGGACGCCAATGGGTAACAAATTTCTAACACTTTCTCTTGACATTTAGATTACATTTGTGATTGTGTAGTTGATGAGTTTAGGTTTGTGAGTGTTTGTGTGCGGTGTGTTGAACACGATTTGGATGTGAGATTTACTCTTGATGAACTTGTGGAGTTTTGATTCCTAGTTAAACCGATCATACGGCGGAATTGTTGATATCGAAGAATGCTAAAATTAAACTTTTAAATTGCAAAGATTTATGCGTGTTAATGCTTGAGACTTGACAAAAGCCATGAGATTTGAGCTTTGATATTGTCATATCATTTTTGGTTGTGAGAGGCGAGATTGAGAGTGAGAGATCTAGAACTTGCATTCATACTATAGCTATTGACATGAGCTTTTGACTTGAAAATGATATTAGGCCATCGATTCCTAGTCCTACCTTGAACATTGGGAGTATAAGGTGTTTTATTTGATTGTTATTTGTATTTTCATGACATTGTTCCCCGTGATTGAGCTTAATTAGAGAATTTCTTTTAGATATGCTTTGGAACAAGTTTGGGGGATGTGTGTATGCGGGTGTGAGATGTTGTGAGTGTGGAGTTGGGAATTGATTGGTTTTGACTGTTTGAGGAAAGGAAGGAAAAGAAAGAAAAATGATGCGTTGGAAAGGAAAAAAAAGTTGGAAAGAATGAAGGGTGCAAGTAAATAAAAAATGAGCACCAACGATAAAAAAAGAAAAAAAAAGAGAGAAAACATGCAAAGTGCATGGTGGAAACAAAAAAGGAGGAAGTGATGTGAAATAAGCCTCGGGATTGATGGTTGTTGAGCAATGGCATGAGGGTTTTTGGGATTTAGTTGGACTTTAGTCACTTCAGCCCAAAACTACCTACCTTTTTATAACTGAATGAAAAAACTTTTTGACTCTAGAATTAAGCTTGTTGTATTATAGTGGTGAGACATGATGCAAGCCTTTGGAAATCGAACTTGATATCTCGTGCTTGAGTGAATGGTCCCCTAAACACGAAAGGGAGTGAATTTCATAGTTTATCCAATTTTGTTGAGAGGTTTGAATCTCTTGTATTCACTGTTGCACAAATTTAGTTGATAATCTCATTTGATTGAGGCATTATAAGATTGATATGATGAGCTATGAGGTATTGCACTAATTTAGAGGATTGCTTTACTATGTTTTAATTGAGGATAATCAAAGGTTCAAGTTTGGGGGATTATGATATGTGTGTCAAATGACCATTTTATTCATGCAGGATTTTGATTTTTCATGTTTGTTTCACCAAGTTGTTTAGATTTCATGTGTTTTCAATTTTGTTTTGTTTGAAGTGTGTATGTGAGCTTTTGAGCATAAATCCACAAGTTAAGCCAATTCTTGGCGTAATTTCGACCCAGATTTGGCACATGTGAAAGTGAGTTCGACCCAGATTTTTTATGTAGAGCTGAAGGCTGAAACAAAGGGCAAAAATAGACCCAACCTTATTTGGGTTCAATTGAATTTTTCCCTTTGAAGGGCAAATTTTGCCTGAACCCAAAGAACATGCTCGTAAAGTTCATAGAAGGATATGGTTCAGTCAAATTTGCACTTTAGAGGGCAAAATTCGATCAAACCCTGTCTGTCTAGGGCGAACCTGTGCAGCATTTTCTGGAAGTTTCTAAGCTTTTGGGCATCTTTGTTGAACCCAACTTGTCCTAGGTGAAATTTAGATCAAATCACTTACTACAAATAGGGGGAAAATGAAATTGGTGAAAACTTTTGGCAATTTTAAAGTAGATCTAAGAGGGAAATAGGTAGTTATTCTCTCCAAAACACTTCCAAATCATCTCCTAGCATCAAATAAATGGAGAATCCATGAAGAATCAACCCAAGTAGATGTGAATAGAAGAGGAGTGTGAAGATCAAATCAACATTTGGGGGAAATTTTCTTTTCAACCTGCAATTGTAATGGAATCATTTTATCTTGTAATTGAATTGCAATTAACAAAATTCATGAGTAGCTAAACTTGTGTAGGATATTGGTTGAATGATGTTTTGAATCAGTTAATTTAATTGAATGCTTGTTTACCTTCTCTTATTCAATTGGAACACACAAGAGCCTTTCTCCTAGTCAATTAGTCTAGGCATTAACCAACTAGTTGATTAATTTGCACTGAAATTGCGGCCATTCTGCGAATCTAGGTGTCGAGTTTAGTGTTATTTTATACAAGTATTGGACCAATCCATTTGCGGGGATAGCTTGTAGGTCTATAATCTATCAGCCATTTGGAGAGAGATTAGATTCGATAGCGTAACAATTTGAGCGTTTAATCTCATCAACTTCTGATTCACCGATACTAAGGGGATTAGATATTATAGGATGGATTAACCATTATTAGGAGAATTAAAAGTTTGTTTGCAACATTATATCCTTTCTTTGTTGGTTCATTGCAAAGTTCAAACCAATATCCTATTTCTCTCATTTGTGGAACTATTTTGATTCGTGAGATTTGTGAGAATTGTTTGTGTGTGTGATTGGACAAGTGGGGTAAATTGTTGTTTTTAGAATTGTGTTTGAAATATTTAGTTTACTTGTGATTTTTAGCTAGTTTAGATTAATTCTTTGCCTAGATTAATACTACTCAATGATTGGATTGACTTGGATATAAACACAACATAAAAGTAACCGGTACTATAGTAGGCAAAATATGAAGAACTTGGATTTGACAATTTTATTCTTGACTCGCTTGGGATTTTTTTGATTATTTAATCGAATTTTTAGTGTATCAGTATGCTGCAGCCTATACCGATAGTCTATCCTTGGACTATCTCAGCTACGATACTGTTCATATCTCGCTAGGTCAATCAATCCAAACGATCATCCGTGATCTACTGCTAACTTTATGATCTTCCTATCGATGACTCAAGAAGAATAGTAGTGTTTGTGATACATGTTTGTTAATTCAGACAAAAGACGAACATACTAAATTAATAATTCCAAGTATATTAACCAATAAACATTGTACATAATATACTAATAATAATGGTTTCAGTATTTAAATCCATTAATCTCCCACTTATACTAAAAGCATTAAGGAAGTGCTTTCCAAGAGTGTAAAGTGTCTAATCAATTCTATCTATTACATCATCATATCACGTGGATGGTTGCAGCCTCAGTCCATGGTTGTACAAATGCACCTCGTAGACCGTCTGTGGCAGAGCTTTTGTGAATGAATTTTCTAGATTATCTTTTGTATCAATCTTCTCAATTAGTACATCACCCCTTGCCACAATTTCTCGTATGATATGGTTGATGCGGCTAAAAGTTCAATAAAAATTAAACTCTTAGCTACACAAGAATAAAATTTGTCAAATCCAGGTCCTTCTTCCCTTCGCCCGCTAGATTACCGGGATACTATAGCAAAGTCTAATAGCTAGGTAAGATAAAATCGTTGAGTAGTTTCTACCAATCTAGGCATTCAATTTAAACCTATGCTAACAACATATAACAAATAATGAAATAAACCAACAATCAACATTCAATCAATTCTCTCCACACAT
Source organism: Plectranthus barbatus (assembly GCA_026898455.1). NCBI lineage: Eukaryota > Viridiplantae > Streptophyta > Magnoliopsida > Lamiales > Lamiaceae > Plectranthus > Plectranthus barbatus. The sequence continues at coordinate 1,597,481 of JAPKLW010000019.1, read as the reverse complement.
TGGTAAACCAAGACAAACAAATACTCAAATGAGGTAGATAGGATGTTGAAATAAACGTAGATGCAATCCAACTAGGCTAATCATTGAAGTAAATACATTTTAATCCCTAGGAGATTGAGCAACCGACTCTAATGTCGCTAGTCACTTGCTACGAATAACTAGCGGTAGATGACACTAGGAATTGCAAACAACTAAATTATTAACTCCTAGGCCACTCCCAATCGACCGTCAATTATCGCCCTACAATCTTAGCACCGCACAGGGATTGGAACTAAAATCGTATGAATCTACATTATTCACAACGATTCCGCCCGCGTGTTGGCTGCAGCGTTCATGTCAACTACCTCCTAAGTTGGCTATTACCTACACCTAAGAGGTAAGGAACAAGTTCTAGTGCAATTCAAGCTCTCAAAGGAGAGTAAACAAACAATTATCAAACCTAATCTTCATGCATCCTTGTTCAAATCAACATCCACGTTGAATTAGAGCAGCATACCTCTCAATTGTAACAATACAAAGTTGAAATCAATTACATCCATTACAATTGATAAGTAGAAAATGAAATCTTCCCCAATTGGATTTGCTAGGTCTTGATCTACCCCCTTGGATCTTCAATTCTTCTCCAAGGATTGATGAATTAGCTCCTTGATACCTTGGGTAAGGTTTTGGAAGAGATGGAAATGGGAATGGTAGAGAGAATTTAGGAGGTGGTTATCCTCCGTTATGAAAAAAGTTTTGAATCCTAGGGTTTATCGTTGCGTGTGCCACTACAGTTGTTGGCTGCCCGCACTTTAAGTGGTTTATTCATCCGCCATTGTCGCACCACCCTTACCTCACCTGTCTTGGTCATGCGATTGTCGGTTGAGCGCCACCGTGTGATGCATGCGTCGTGTGGTTGTTTCATTGTTCGTTTTCGTCGTTTTTTATTTTTACAGATTTAATTTGAAATTGAAATTACAAGGAAACAAAACAATCATACTCTAATTTTTGAAAAATAAATCTAACCACGGATTTATCTCATGGATTAAAAAATGAATCCCTATAAAAGGACAGATTAATCGGAGAACCACGAGAAACAAAAAACTTAAAATCCAAAAATGATACTATCGCAATTCATTAATTTTAATCATCATGCAAATTATTAGAGAATATTTTTTATCCCGACAGAGCCAATTATTTCAACTTGGCTATCATAACAATTGAAGGGATTGCTGGCAAACTGAATTGCCAATCCATAACCCAGGTTGAAATTGGATATAAAAAATAAATTTCTATGTCTATGAATAATCTTAGCATGCTCTTACTGAAATGCAGAAGATGGTTTATGCGGAATACATGGATTGCAGAATATTAGATCCTCTTTCCTCTTTCTTGAGCAACAAAATTTAATCCTACAGAGGATTGAGGATCTAATTCCTTTATTTTTAGTTTCTCGTGGTTCTCCAATCTCAAGGATTAGGTCCTCTATCCTCTTTCTTGAGCAACAAGATTTAATCCTACATGATGAAGGAATTAAATCTAATGAAATTTTAAGAATAATTTTTAAAACTTAAGAGAGAATGAAGATATTGATCCTCCAAATCTGATCTTCTGATCTGTATTTCAGCTTCGATCCGAAAGTATGGTGAAGATACCCTCCAGATTTCGTGCCTATCAAGAAAGAAGCATAATTTCCTCATATTTTCTCAAATGTGGATGTGGTAAAATGGCATGACCATACAATACATCTTGGGTGGTATGTCTAATGTACTGCATCCTCGTTATAGTGATGTATGGCTTGGGCATGAAATTATGCGACGTCTTGACGTCGCATATGGCAGGCTTGTTGGACATTCAAGATCCAGTATTATCAAGCGCATTGTAAGACAGAAAATGGGTCAGGGTTGTTCAATGCATGAACAAGTGGAATCACTCATCTAGCTTATCGATGAGTACACATTAATGGGTGGTCAAATTGAGAATGATGTCAGACTTGATACTCAACACGCTACTGAAGTCAATAGATGATTTTAGGATTTCTGTTGAGAAAAACAAGAGTGAGTATACTTTTCACAGTCTGCTCAAGGATCTTGTGTCAGCAGAAGCTTCTTCGGTCTTTTCTATGAGTTAATTTGCTTCTAAGTCAGAAGAGTGATGTTAAAGAAAAGAGGAATGAAGGAAGCAATGGGAACAATCTTGCATTATCAAGTCATCCAAGATCTCTTTCTAAAAGTTCTTCTAAGTCCTTTCCTAATGACATGAAGAAGAAGAAGAAGAAGAATGATAAACGAGAGAGGAACAAAGAAAAGAAAGATCGCAAGAAAGAAGAATGTTTCAAGTGTGGCAAGAAGGGTCAATGGAAAGTAAATTGTCCAAGTTTGTTAACTAAGGGACAAGGTACGTTATCATTTGCATTGGTTGCTGAAACATGTTTAGTATAAGTTTCTACTCCTTAGTGGGTTGTGGTTACTGAGGCTACTAATTGTGATTGCTACACTATGCAGAGGTTCAAGCTGATGATAAGGCTTGAAGATGGCGGGTTACCATCATCAAGACTGATGTTGGAAGTCGATACTTCAGCTGATGGAGATTTACTTTATGGTTATGCTAAACAATGTTTGAGTTTTTGAAGAAATTTTTTATCTATAAAACTCTTTTCCATTTACGTTACTATGGATTATTAGTTAATTTGATAGAATTTTTCTATCATGATAAATAACAGTAATTTCCATTATGATTAAATGCATGTTTCTCTTAAGTGTTTGTTTACATAAACCGACAATGATCTATGACATATTATAGAATCTTTCTATAAATAGGTTACATCAATCTAAGTAGTATTTAATAATTTGTGGAATTATGGATTTCCTCCTGGTATTTCATAGTATGATACTTAAAAATACTACGTAGAGGCAAAAGATGATAGCCAGACCACTTTTAATAAGCAGTTGAATATATAGGAGAAGTTTCATGTTAGCTCTGTGTTGAGTCTACTTCTGCAGTTGCCTTAAATAGGCATTGATACTTAATCACTTAATATATGGATATGTTTATCTAATTTACTACAAGTTTTAGTCTCTTGCTTTTAATCAACAGCTATTAAGACAAAGGTAGAGAAGAATGGTGTGTATCTCAAGTGATGTGTTTTACAGTATATGGCAGAGCAAGGGATTGTATCCCATTTGACTGCACTTGTTATTCCTTAAAAGGATAATGTAGGCAGAACGAAAGAAATAAGATTTTTAAAATTTGATAAGCCACAGCTTTGCCATTTTTCATTTTTGGGAAGTGCACCAAAAGCAGTAATGTATCTGCTTAATTTAGTGTTTTCTAAACAAGTTTCAAATACCCTAGTCGATCTTGACTTTGTCAAAAGGCAATGATGGGTAGTTCAACTTTTAAGCTGATAAAGGAAGCTGATCGGTTAGAAGAATGGTTTGAACTAAACGTAAAAGGTGGTTTCTTTCTTGATCCTTAATAAAAGTAAGTTTTATGGGATAAAACCACATATCCATATATGATATTGTTCTCCAATGATTTGTAGAAGAAAATTTAAATCCATCCGGAAGTACCTCGTGAGAAATTGAGCATACCTCGATAGGTATGATACAAATTGCACGGTCGCCCGTGCAAGACAGTAAACAACAAATTAATGCACCGATAACTATCATAATAAAAGAAGCATTGTTGCAGTGGGAGGTTGCCTTAAAAACCTCAACAATATTAGTTCATGAGAAACAGTCTTCAGATTTATTCTTAGTTGACCAACAACATTTTACGGTCCCCTAAATGCACAACGAATTTGTTAAGAAAAATGATGCAGTTTAATTATGTCAGACATCGATTCAGAAATTAATTAGTAACAATTATGCCTATATATCAAGATAATTGGTACCAAATAGCTTTCCAGTTATAGGTAACTGAGTGATATACAAGAAAAGAAATATTCGAATGGTAACCTAGTAGTCTTAAAAAATCTAGGTTTGTGAGGAAGGTATGTTTCATATCAAGACCTTCTCACTGGATGCAACTACTAAATCCATTCGAATTTTTTGTCCATAAAAATATATATGAACCTAAGTATCTGAAGGGTAGATGTCATCGTTCGTAAAAGCGTGAGCTTTTACGAATAGTTTTGATATTGTATATCAAGAACGAGAGCTTCATGTACTAGTTATGTGTCAGCAAAAGCGTGATTTTCCTTGCACATTATGTAGATAGTAATTTCCCATTCGGAAACGGTGGGGAGATATTGTCAAGCATAAAGAGATGGTTATCTGAATAGTTTTAGAAGTATGACATATGAGATACTGGAATTTCTTTGGATTAAAGTCTTGTGTGACCACAAGAAAGAATGTTCAAGTGTCTCAAGTCGCTTAAATTGATTCTGTGGTGACTCGTTTCAAGCAAAGAATGGACTGTTGTCTTTCTATATGGCAAAGAACGAAGTGAGATATCTGTAATTCCAAACGCATGGTAAACAAATATCAATTCAATCGTGGACAAGCACATTGGTTTGTAGTGTGCCCTGTGGGTTGTTGGACTTGGAGGAGGAGTTATAGGAATTTGACACAGAAGTGGGTTGCAAATTTCGATATGAAGGTTGAGTTCGTAACGACTTCAAAAGCTTCGTAAAAAAAGGATAACTCTGGTGTTGTCCTCTAGAGGTGTGTGTTTCGAGTTTGCCTAATAGAATCATAAAGTACTGCGATCATGCTGGTGCAAGCAAACTCAAAGGAACCTGATATGTGTGTAAAATGACCTATTATTCGATTTTTATGCATGGTTGTTTGTGTTTATTTTACACCCATATCATATGTTTTTTTGCTATTTTTGTAATGTTTTTGTGTTTTGTGGTGTTTGAGTTGATTAGGGATGGCATGGAGCATATTTCATCAAATTTGACCAATTTTCATTGAAAAATCCACCCGGATGAGTTCCATGTATTGGAAATATCAACCCGAATGAGCAGAGGATGCAGCAGGGAAGATTTCAGAGCCAAATCCTAAACCAGAAAACATATGGATCGGTCAAGATTTGCTTATGTTTGGCTTATCTCAACCGATCTCTGCAGTGATCAACTGGTATCAGCTCTACAGAGCCAAATACCAGTCAATCCAAATCAGTCCTGGGCGATCCCAAACGAGCTGTTTTGGCGGTTTCTCATATTTAAATGATCTCGGTCGATCTCTCTTGGTCCAGGTCGATCTCTGAGGCTGCTAACTTACTATAAAAGGGGGGGAAACACAAATTAGAAGAATTCTTGGCGGAGAATTGATGGTTACTCACTAGAATTACACCATCCATCTATTTCAAACATCAACTGAAGAGCTTCAAAGGCAAATCCAATCACATTGGTGAAGGAATGTAGATTTGGAGTGGAGATCAAGTTCAAATAAAGTCAACAGGAGAAAATATCTTGTTTACCTCTTATATGTAATGGCTAAGTATTGTAATTGATTTAATTTGAGCTAATTAAGAGGTATGTTTGGCTAAACCTTCTTGGATGTTGAATTGGACGAAGTAGTGGATAGATTTGGTTGATGAATTGATTGTACCTCTCTCTATATGATTAAGGCATGCTAGATCTTATTTTTATGCAAGTAATGTAGATAAGAGTCAGTTACGTGCTACTTGACACTGAGATTGCAGTAAATATGCGGGTTAAAGTGTCGTGATTAGTGTGTTCTTATGTGTGTCTCGATCGAATCCCTGTGCGGAGGAAGCACATTGGTTAAGAATTTACGTGCCTTTGGGAGTGTGGTAGAATTTGACAATGTAAAGGTTCAATAATTCTATTACATCTAAGATTAGTTCGCCGATACAAAGGGGATTAATCAATTTTGTGTGAATTGACCATCAATAGAGAGATTAAACTCTGTTTGCAACATTCAATTTACCAAATTGCTTCACTACCTAGTTCTATTCAACATCCTATTTTCTCTATATTTTAAACTTAGATTTGTTCATGATCTTACCAATTGTGAAGTTTTTGAGGGGGGATTTTGAGATTTAGAATCATGATGAATGTTTGTTTAGATTTTCATTTATTAATGGTTGCTAGTTGTTAGTTTAATTTTGTTGATCACTAAATGATTTAACAGCGACTTAGCAGAGCTAATAATATAGCGGCAAATGAAAATTATCGATCCCACAGGGAATGAAGCAACGAAAAACCTTAAGTACTAAATCAGAAGTTCTCAAAATACTAGTTAGGAAAATCAAATTTTGGGTTTTGTTGTTTTGAAAATCGTAATACTTGCGAATAAAAAGTAAACGGGAAATTAAAATACTTTAGATGAAAACGATTATGAGAAGTACAAATTCTAGGGATATCTACTTATCAAGTATGACATAGAACAATGAATTGATTATTTCCCAATTTAATTCCTCTTCGTAGTGAAACATCAGAAAAATATTATGAACTTCTTTGTTGGACAATTCATAAAGTAGATTAGTCAATTACCTAGGTCTCAAGATAAATTAACTAACTCCAAAGATCTACAAATTTATCCATACAATCAATCTCCTTCAGTTACGATAAGAAATTAGATTATATTTTTAAAATCTCTTTCCATTGAAAACTATTACAGCTACGTCTCAAGTAATCAACTAATTAATCCTAAGATGTGGCCAGCAAACTCAAGATTATGAATAAACACAGATTTCACAAACTACGAAGGGACAAGGAAAATAATTCAATTAATCAAACATGCATACAATGATAATTCGAACCCTAGAATCTGATGAAGAGATTAGTTACACATATTCAGAGTAATATTTACCATAGAAAAATAAAACATGAATTGCATAAAAACTTGGATCTGAATGTCTTCCCACAAAATTCTGTCTTCAAACATAAACTCTAAAACACTTGGAAATCTCTCAAAAATCTGAAATCTGGAATGAAGCACACTTAAAAATTGAAATTACTGGGATATATATAGAGGTGGAGGTGTATCCTATCAAATCTAGAGCTAAAGATATGAAAAAACTCGAATTCAGTCAATTTCCCGCGCCAGCAGGTCTGCGTCGATCAACGCAGCATCCCCGTCGATCGACGTGGAAAAATGAGGTCAGCCCCTTCTGCGCGGTCTCACAGTTTTGGCCATAACTTCCTCTCCCGAACTCCGATTGACCCGATACCAGTTGCGTTGGAGAGCTAACTCAAAGCTTCATCCATTGCCATGCGCCAATGGCCCGAATTCCTCTTGTGGATGAACTCTTCACTGCTACTCTTACACGTCACTGCTTTCGGAATGGTTTTCTCGTGAATTTAAGCCTAAAACCTGCACAAATACCAAAATACGCCTAACACCACCTAATATTGACTCATGCATAAAATATAAACATAAGCTCAATAAAACTACATAAAATAATAGAAAAATAATATAGATAAGTTAGTGAAATAAAGAACTTATCAAATCCCCCAAACTTGAACGTTTGATGGTCCTCAATCAATAGGCAAGAAAGAAATCAAAAGATCATGTGATTAAAGTGCAATGCCTCACAAGATTCATCACAGTCAAGAACCAAGAATCCACTACTCACAAGTAATTTGAAAGAGACGGAAAATTCATCAACCGTGAAAGAACTCACGGGAAGTGTATCTCTCAATTCGCAAGTGTTTAAGGTAAAGATGAAAGCACTCAAAAACATGTATGAAGAAGTTTCTAGCATAGGCTTGCAAATTTTCTAATATCTCCACTGCTAGAATGTGCACACAAGTCTAGAATAAAAAAAGACTTTCGAAAGGTTGTAACGTAGGCTTATTCTGATAAGGTAGGGAAATATGGCCAAGTGACTAAATCAATTGAGTTCATGACTCTCAACATCTCCAACCACCATCTATAATCATCCACCTTATCTCCTCATATACATCAACAAACTCAAGAATTTTATTTTTTTTCTAGCTCAATTTTAATCTCTTATGCTCTTTTTCGATAATTTTGTATTCTTTTCTTTTCAGAGAGCGTAAGAGAATTCTAATTATTTCTTTGAGCTACTTTTTCACACATCTTTTCACCACTAATTTATCATATCTTATCACCAATTCACCAATCAACCACATACATACCACAACTCAAGACATGAGTGAGACAATACTTTTGTTAATCTCATATACAAGGAAAGAAAAATTGTACAGGCTCAAAGTGGCTAACTAGAGAGAATTTTATTGTGAAGGGACAATGTTTAGGATATTGGGTTAACAAAGATGGTCTAATATCATCTCCTAAATTTGTGCACACTATGCAGTCTCAACACAGAAAATAGGCAAGTTCTGGAGAAACCAAAACACACATGTGAATCTCACATCAAACGAAATCAAGGCTCAACGTTCTCACACAAGGTTTCAAAAAATTTTCTTCCACAGTCAATTTCAAATCAGCTCAATCAGCATGCAAGTATAAGTGTCGATCAGTCCTATCATGCGGTATTCTACATTCATAGGCATCTAACCACAATCTCAATCAATTCAAACTCAACCCTCAATCAATTATAATCTCACAATCTCATTCAGGTTATCTCAAAACTCAAAATTTTTCCCACAAAATAGCATAAAATAGAAAAGTACGAAAAATTAAAGACAAAAAGAAAAATAAATAAAAGATAGGACGTTCCATCTCTTGTCCACATCCCCCCAAAATTTATTTCCAACTCGAAGAGTGGAATAAATTTGAAAATCATACAAAAGAGGGAACGATACCTGGTAAATGATCTCAGACATCAACTTTTTATCCCCCGGAGTCTTCAATCACCATCAGGGAGGTCGGGTCCAGGCAGGTCCTTTCGCGACCTCCTTTCCATCTATGTTCTTGACAACTTGCATCCCCCATTTCTTGGTGTCTTTTTCCAGAAGGACCTTGTGTGTGCAAAATGAGGGGCTGATCCCCTTGATGTCTCTCAATGTCCCCCCAATGGCAGACTTGTACATCCGTAGAACTCGTATGCCGGAAGTATCTTGAGTTCCAGAACCAGCGGATCAGAGTTAGATTGCAGCTTTCCTCGATTTGCGTCGGTTGACATGGGTGAAACTACCGCAATCCCTTTTCTACGTCACGCTGCTTCTGCCGATGAAAACTCCGTGTCTGACTCCCTTTTTGCATCGATCGACGTGACTGTTACGTCGATCGACATGGCTCCTAAGGCTGCATCGATCGACGTGGAGGCATTTCCACATTTTCCCTTCTTTTTTTGGCTGCATAGGCTTGGAAACTGCTCCCATTTGTTCTCTTTTTCATGTGTTATTTCTTCAGGTACGTCCAACTTTATCACCAAATCCACAAGCTCATCGTCCGCCTTAACTAAATCTGAAGACAAAAACAAAGAGTGCAGTACGCGGTTCTCAAGAAAATCCGGATCAGTTTTAAGAGAAGGAAAGGAAGAGGAAATCACCGGATTTAGACAATTGATCATGTGGCACTCTTCTTGATAGCTCCTTTCATTACGCTTCTGCACTGCTTTGTAGATGGGGAAATTGATCGACTCGTCACTAACTCGGATAGTTAGTTTGCCGTCTCGAATGTCAATCAATGCTCCAGCAGTCTTCAAGAAATATCTCCCCAAGATAAGCGGGATGTTGTGGTCTTCTTCCATGTCAAGCACCACGAAGTCTACTGGAATGATGAAGTCCTTCAACTTCACAAGTACGTCTTCTACGATGCCTCTTGGGTAGGACACCGATCTGTCAGCCATCTGCAATGATATGGTCGTTGGTTTGATGCTCTCGGTCTCTAGTCGCTTGAAGATTGATAATGGCATTAAGTTGATGGATGCGCCAGAATCGCAAATGACTTTCCCAAAGGTCTCTCCTCCAATGATGCAGGGGATCGTGAAGGTTCCCGGGTCCTCTCTCTTCAGCGGTATCTACTTCTGAATAAACGCTTTGCATTCCTCAAACAAGTTGACCCTCTGGTGCTCCATGAAGGGTCTTTTCTGAGAGACCATATCCTTCAGAAACTTGATATACCCCGGTATCTCTCGTAGTGCCTCAATCAGTGGGATGTTGATGTTCAGTTTCTTAATGTTCTCTAGAAAGCATGCAAATCTCTCGTTCATCTTCGTTTTAGCAACGCGCTGCGGAAACGGCAAAGGAGGTTTCTTCGGTGGCGGAATGGGAGCGAACGTCAATCGACATGGATCAACGTCGATCGATGTGGCCTTTGGTGCTGCGTTGATCGACAGAGGCCCGACGTCGATCGACAGGGCTGTGACTGCGACGGCTTCTTCGTCCTGCTCGGCTTCTCCTTCTTCCTGGGTATCTTTCCCTGCCTGCTTTGGCCCTTCATACAATTTTCCCCCTCTCAGAGTGATTGCATTCACTTGGTTCCTCTGATTCTAATTCTTGGGGTTAATTTGAGTGTTGTTCGGAAGTTGCCCCGGCTTGTGTTGGGCTCCGAGGGCATCGACGATCTGGCTGACCTGGGTTTCTATAATTTGTACATGCTTCTGCACCTGGTCCACTTTAGTATTCACGCCCGAGATTTCTTTCTTTAGCTTGGCTAGCGTATCTGTGGAGCCTTCCATGAATTTAGCCAAAATCTCCTCAAGATTTGGCTTCTTCTTTTACACCACTTCTCCATCTTGCACTACAAACCCAGGTGGTGGTTGCTCCGCGGCTTGGGGGTTTGCGTAGGAAAATCCAGGATGGTTCCTCGCGTGATTATAAGTGTAGGGCTGGTTGTGCTGCTGATTATGCTGCAGATATCCTCCACGGTAGTTGTTTTGGTAACCACCCATTTGCATGAAATTTACAGCGGCACAATCCCCCTCAGGTGGAGCTTGCACTAGCTCTACAACAACAACTATTTTCTCCTGCTTCAGTGCAGCGAAGTCTTCCCTTAGCTTTTTCAGCTCGGTTGCCAAATCAGGTTGTTCGGCAACTTTCTCCACCACTTTCTCGACCGCCATCACAGGCCGATGTCGACTTGAGGACCACCGTTGAGAGTTGTTGGCCATCTTTTGGAAGAATTCCATGGCCTTCTTTCTGCTTTTCGTCATGATGGTGTCTCCTAGTGTGGTGTCTACCAACTTGACGGTCTTCTCGTTGAGTCCCTCGTATAATGCTTCTGCCTGTTCTCCTGGTGGAAAGACATGTTCGGGGGCAAGATCTCAGTAGTTCTTTGAATCTCTCCCACATCTCACTTAAGCTCTCATCAGGTCTTTGAGCGAATCTGATTATTTCAATCAGTATTAAATAGTAAGATTATTTCTATTTATTACCCGGCAATGGTGCCAAAATTTGATCGCTAAATTGTTTAACAGCGACTTAGCAGAGCTAATAATATAGCGGCAAATGAAAATTATCGATCCCAAAGGGAATAAAGCAACGAAAAACCTTAAGTACTAAATCATATGTTCTCAAAATACTGGTTAGGAAAATCAAATTTTGGGTTTTGTTGTTTTGAAAGTCGTAATACTTGCGAATAAAAAGTAAATAGGAAATTAAAATACTTTGGATGAAAACGATTATGAGAAGTACAGATTCTAGGGATATCTACTTATCAAGTATGACATAGATGAATGAATTGATTATTTCCCAATTTAATTTCTCTTCGTAGTAAAACATCATAAAAATATTATGAACTTCTTTGTTGGACAATTCATAAAGTAGATTAGCCAATTACCTATCTCCGCTCGGTCTCAAGATAAATTAACTAACTCCAAAGATCTACAAATTTATCCCTACAATCAATCTCCTTCAGTTACGATAAGAAATTAGATTATATTTTTAAAATCTCTTTCCATTGAAAACTATTACAGTTACGTCTCAAGTAATCAACTAATTAAGCCTAAGATGTGGCCAGCAAACTCAATATTATGAATAAACACAAATTTCACAAACTACGAAGGGAAAGGGAAAATAATTCAATTAATCAAACATGCATACAATGATAATTCGAACCTTAGAATATAAGGAAGAGATTAGTTACACATATTCAGAGTAATATTTATCATAGAAAAATAAAATCTGAATTGCATAAAAACTTGGATCTGAATGTCTTCGCACAAAATTATATCTTCAAACATAAACTCTAAAACTCTTTGAAATCTCTGAAAAATCTGAAATCTGGAATGAAGAACACTTAAAAATCGAAATTACTGGGATATATATAGAGGAGGAGGTGTATCCTATCAAATCTAGGGCTAAAGATATGAAAAAACTCGAATTCAGTCAATTTCCCGCGCCAGCAGGTCCGCGTCAATCGACTCAGCATCCCCGTCGATCGACGTGGAAAGATGAGGTCAGCCCCTTCTGCGCGGTCTCACGGTTTTGGCCGTAACTTCCTATCTCGAACTCCGATTAACCTGATACCAGGTGCGTTGGAGAGCTAACTCAAAGCTTCATCCATTGCCATGCGCCAATAGCCCGAACTCCTCTTGTGGAAGAACTCTTCACTGATACTCTTACACGTCACTACTTTCGGAATGGTTTTCTCGTGAATTTAAGCCTAAAACCTGCACAAATACAAAAATACGCCTAACACCACCTAATATTGACTCATGCATAAAATATAAATATAAACTCAATAAAACTACATAAAATAATAGAAAAATAATATAGATATGTGAGTGAAATAATGAACTTATCAAATCCCCCAGACTTGAACATTTGATTGTCCTCAATCAATGGGCAAGAAAGAAATCAAAAGATCATGTGATTAAAGTGCAATGCTTCACAAGATTCATCAGAGTCAAGAATCAAGAATCCACTACCCACAAGCAATTTGAAAGAGATGGAAAATTCATCAACCGTGGAAGAACTCACGGGAAGTGTATTGCTCAACTCTCAAGTGTTTAAGGTAAAGATGAAAGCACTCAAAAACATGTATGAAGAAGTTTCTACCATAGGCTTGCAAATTTTCTAAAATCTCAACTGCTAGAATGTGCACACAAGTCTAGAATAAAAAAGGACTTTCGAAAGGTTGCTACGTAGGCTTTTTCTGATAAGGTAGGGAAATATGGCCAAGCGACTAAATCAATTGAGTTCATGACTCTCAACATCTCCAACCACCATCTATAATCATCCACCTTATCTCCTCATATACATCAACAAACTCAAGAATTATCTTTTTTTTTCTAGCTCATTTTGACTCTCTTATGCTCTTTTTCGATAATTTTGCATTCTTTTCTTTTAAGAGAGCGTATGAGAATTCTAATTATTTCTTTGAGCTTATTTTTCTCACATCTTTTCACCAGTAATTTATCATATCTTATCACCAATTCACCAATCAACCCCATACATGCCACAACTCAAGACATGAGTGAGACAATACTTTTGTTAATCTCATAGACAAGGAAAGAAAAATTGTACAGGCTCAAAGTGGCTAACTAGAGAGAGTTTTATTGTGAAAGGACAGTGTTTAGGATATTGGGTTAACAAAGATGGCCTAATATCATCTCCTAAACTTGTGCACACTATGCAGTCTCAACACAGAAAATAGGCAAGTTCTGGAGAAACCAAAACACACATGTGAATCTCACATCAAACGAAATCAAGGCTCAACGTTCTCACACAAGGGTTCAATAAATTTTCTTCCACAGTCAATTTCAAATCAGCTCAATCAGCATGCAAGTATAAGTGTCAGATCAGTCCTATCACGCGGTATTCTACATTCATAGGCATCTAACCACAATCTCAATCAATTCAAACTCAACCTTCAATCAATTCTAATCTCACAATCTAATTCAGGTTATCTCAAAACTCAAAAATTTTCCCACAAAATAGCATAAAATAGAAAATTACAAAAAATTAAAGATAAAAAGAAAAATAAATAAAAGATAGGACGTTCCATCTCTTGTCCACATCCCTCCAAACTTATTCCAACTCGAAGAGTGGAATAAGTTTGAAAATCAGACAAAAGAGGGAACGATACCTGGTAGTTGATCTTAGACATCAACTTTTTTATCCCCCGGAGTCTTCAATCACCATCAGGGTGGTCGGGTCCAGGCAGGTCCTTTCGCGACCTCCTTTCCTTCTTTGTTCTTGACAACTTGCATCCCCCATTTCTTGGTGTCTTTATCCAGAAGGACCTTGTGTGTGCAAAATGAGGGGCTGATCCCCTTGATGTCTCTCAATGTCCCCCCAATGGCGGACTTGTACTTATGTAGAACTCGTAGTAATTTTTCCAACTTCCCATACCTGAGGTGTGTCAGAAGTAATTTTTCCGTAGAACTTGTAGCTTTCCCCGATTTGCGTCGGTTGACATGGGTGAAACTGCTGCAATCCCTTTTCTACATCGCGTTGCTTATGCTGATGAATACTCCGTGTCTGATTTCCATCGTGCGTCGATCGACGTGACTGTTACATCGATCGACATGGCTCCTAAGGCTGCGTCGATCGATGCACGATGCCTGTCGATCGACGTGGCGGCATTTCCACATTTTCCCTTCTTTTTCTGGCTGCGTCGGCTTGGAAACCGATCCCGTTTGTTCTCTTTTTCATGTGTTATTTCTTCAGGTACGTCCAGCTCCATCACCAAATCCATAAGCTCATTGTCCGCCTTTACTAAATCTGAAGACAAAAACAAAGAGTGCAGTATGCGGTTCTCCAGAAAATCCGGATCAGTTTTAAGAGAAGGAAAGGAAGAGGAAATCACCGGATTTAGACAATTGATCATGGCACTCTTCCTGATAGCTTCCTTCATTATGCTTCTGCACTGCTTTGTTGATGGGGAAATTGACCGACTCATCATTAACTCGGAACGTTAGTTTGCCGTCTCGAATGTCAATCAATGCTCCAGCAGTCTTCAAGAAAAATCTCCCCAAGATAAGCGGGATGTTGTGGTCTTCTTCCATGTCAAGCACCAAGAAGTCTGCTGGAATGATGAAGTCATTCACTTTCACAAGTACGTCTTCTACGATGCCTCTTGGGTAAGACACCGATCTGTCAACCATCTGCAATGAAATGGTCGTTGGTTTGATGCTCCCGATCTCTAGTCGCTTGAAGATTGATAATGGCATTAAGTTGATGGATGCGCCAGAATCGCAAAGGACTGTCCCAAAGGTCTCTCCTCCAATGATGCAGGGGATCGTGAAGGATCTCGGGTCCTCTCTCTTCAGTGGCATCTTCTTCTGAATAATCGCGCTGCATTCCTCAAACAAGTTAACCCTCTCGTGCTCCATGAAATGTCTTTTCTAAGCGACCATATCCTTCATAAACTTGATATACCCCGGTATCTCTTGTAGTGCCTCAATCAGTGGGATGTTGATGTTCACTTTCTTCATGTTCTCTAGAAAGCGTGCAAATATCTCGTTCATCTTCGTTTTAGCAACGCGCTGCAAAAATGGCAAAAGAGGTTTCTTTGGTGGCAGAATGGGAGCAGACGTCGATCGACGTGGATCAACATTGATCGACATGGCCTTTGGTGCTGTGTCGATCGACAGAGGCCCCGCATCGATCGACGGGGCTGTGTCTGCGATGGCTTCTTTGTCCTGCTCGGCTTCTCCTTCTTCCTGGGTATCTTTCCCTGCCTGCTTTGGCCCTTCATACGATTCTCCCCCTCTCAGAGTGATGGCATTCACTTGGTTCCTCTGATTCTGATTCTTGGGGTTAATCTGAGTGTTGCTCGGAAGTTGCCCCGGCTTGTGCTGGGCTCCGAGGGCATCGGCGATCTGGCTGACCTGGGTTTCTATAATTTGTACATGCTTCTGCACCTGGTCCACTTTAGTATTCACGCCCGAGATTTCTTGCTTTAGCTGGGCTACCGTATCAGTGGAGCCTTCCATGAATTTAGCCAAAATCTCCTCGAGATTTGGTTTCATCTTCTCCACCACTTCTCCATCTTGCACTGCAAACCCAGGTGGTGTTTGCTCCGCGGCTTGAGGGTTTGCGTAGGAAAATCCAGGATGGTTCCTTGCGTGATTATAAGTGTAGGGCGGTTGTGCTGCTGATTATGCTGCAGATATCCTCCACGGTAGTTGTTTTGGTAACCACCCATTTGCATGAAATTTAAAGCGGCACAATCCCTCTCAGGCGGAGCTTGCACTGCCTCTACAACAACAACTATTTTTCTCCTGCTTCAGTGTAGCAAGGTCTTCCCTTAGCTTTTTCAGCTCGGTTGCCAAATCAGGTTGTTCGGCAACTTTCTCCACCACTTTCTCGACCGCCATCACAGGTCGATGTCGACTTGAGGACCACCGTTGAGAGTTGTTGGCCATCTTTTGGAAGAATTCCATGGCCTTCTTTCCGCTTTTCGTCATGATGGTGTCTCCTAGTGTGGTGTCTACCAACGTGACGGTCTTCTCATTGAGTCCCTCGTATAATGCTTCTGCCTGTTCTCCTGGTGGAAAGCCATGTTCGGGGGCAAGATCTCAGTAGTTCTTTGAATCTCTCCCACGTCTCACTGAAGCTCTCATCAAGTCTTTGAGGGAATCTGATGATTTACTTCCTTTTCTGCCTGATGACATTCGGAGGGAAGAAGTTTTCCAAGAACTCATTCCTCAATTCAGTCCACGTGCTTATACTCTCCTTGTCCAATGTAGTGAACCATGATTGTGCCTTATCTCTCAGAAAGAATGCGAACAGACTCATTCGGATGACACTCTTGCTGACCCTTCCGATTTTAACAGTATTGCAAAGCATCAGGTACTTATCCAGATGCGCGTAAGGATCCTCAGTGGCTCTTCCTCCAAATTGATTTTTTTGCACCATCTGCACTAATCCAGTCTTCAGCTCATAATTATTGGCATTGATGCCAATTCTGAAGTCTGTCTCCCTGAACCGAGGTTTATATCGGTTCTGCATAGCCTCCTCTTCTTCCTCATCGTCAGATTCCTTTGGCGGATTCTGGTTGTCATCCTCTTCATTGTTAGGATTGTCATCAAACAGTAGGTTATGGCGAACATCCCTTCCGTTCGGATTGTTACTCTCAAGGTCTCTTTCCTGATTGTACAGTTGGATTTGCGCCCTCATAGCTTGGACTTCTTGAAGAAGCACAGCCTGCTCCTCCGCAGTTAGCATTGGTGGTGGTGGTTGAACAATTGGCGGTGGTACGTTATCGTCCATCACTTGATTACTCGAGCTTTCCTGCGCATGCTTGTTCTTTCGGATCTTTCTGCAAGTGGCTTCAATATCCGGGTAATAGTAAAGCGGGTCCTTTCCTTTAGCTCTCATACTCATGCACTACCTGTACAACAAAGAAGGTAGCGAGGTAAGACTGAAAATAAAACGAAACGAACTGAAATTCAAAATTGAAATTCTAAAAAAGGAATACGGTGTCGATCGATGAGATGTAGCATCGATCGACGTGGAAGAAATAACTGCGTCGATCGACGTAGGTGTCACGTCGATCAACGTGAATGACGAAAATACGGAAATTCAGAGAAAAGTATGAAAATTACAGCCTAAATCAGTATTTCAATCACAGATTAAATAGTAAGATTATTTCTATTCATTCCCTAGCAACGACGCCAAAATTTGATCGCTAAATTATTTAACAGTGACTTAGCAGAGCTAATAATAAAGCGGCAAATGAAAATTATCAATCCCAAAGGGAATGAAGCAACGAAAAACCTTAAGTAGTAAATCAGAAGTTCTCAAAATACTGGTTAGAAAAATCAAATTTCGGGTTTTGTTGTTTTGAAAATCATAATACTTGCGAATAAAAAGTAAACATGAAATTAAAATACTTTGGACGAAAACGATTATGAGAAGTACAGATTCTAGGGATATCTACTTATCAAGTATGACATAGAGGAATGAATTGATTATTTCCCAATTTAATTCCTCTTCATAGTGAAACATCAGAAAAATATTATGAACTTCTTTGTTGGACAATTCATAAAGTAGATTAGTCAATTCCCTATCTCTGCTCGGTCTCAAGATAAATTAACTAACTCCAAAGATCTACAGATTTATCCCTACAATCAATCTCCTTTAGTTACAACAAGAAATTAGATTATATTGTGAAAATCTATTTCCATTGAAAACTATTACAGTTATGTCTCAAGTAATCAACTAATTAATCCTAAAATGTGGTCAGCAAACTCAAGATTATGAATAAACACAGATTTCACAAACTAAGAAGGGAAATGGAAAATAATTCAATTAATCAAACATGCATTCAATGATAATTCGAACCCTAGAATCTGAGGAAGTGATTAGTTACACATATTCAGAGTAATATTTATCATAGAAAAATAACACCTGAATTGCATAAAAACTTGGATCTGAATGTCATCCCACAAAATTATGTCTTCAAACATAAACTCTAAAACTCTTGGAAATCTCTCAAAAATCTGAAATCTGGAATAAATCACACTTAAAAATCGAAATTACTGGGATATATATAGAGGTGGAGGTATATCCTATCAAATCTAGGGCTAAAGATATAAAAAAACTCGAATTCAGTCAATTTCCCGCGCCAGCAGGTCCGCTTCGATCGACGTGCCATCCCGGTCGATCGACGTGGAAAAATGAGGTCAGCCCCTTCTGCGCGGTCTCACGGTTTTGGCCATAACTTCCTCTCCCAAACTCCGATTGACCCGATTCCAGTTGCGTTGGAGAGCTAACTCAAAGCTTCATCCATTGCCATGTAGCAATAGCCCGAATTCCTCTTGTGGAAGAACTCTTCACTGCTACTCTTACACATCACTGCTTTCGGAATGGTTTTCTTTTTAATTCAAGCCTAAAACCTGCACAAATACCAAAATACGCCTAACTCCACCTTATATTGACTCATGCATAAAATATAAATATAAACTCAATAAAACTTCATAAAATAATAGAAAAATAATATAGATAAGTGAGTGAAATAATGAACTTATCAGTTGCCTAGTTAGTAAAATTACTTAACGATTGTTCTACCTAGATATAACTCTTCACACAAGTATAAGGTACTCTAGTGGGTGAACCGAGCAAGGACTTGGATTGATACATTTATTCTTGTATTACACTAGGAATTCGATTGAGCTTTTGGTGTGATCAAGTTTTGGCGCCGTTTTTCGGAGACTTGATTGAGTAGGTTGCTAGATATTGGAGAAAGTGGGAAGCTTGTCGTCTAGGTGTTTGCTATTATGTTTGTTTGATTGATTTCTTTTGTTGGTTTGTTGTTAAGTTGTTGGTTTGTGATTGGAGCATTCAGATCTTTGTAGGTATTGTTAGATGACGAGGTCCAAAGCTTGGTTGTTCGAAGTGAATGTTAAAATGGAGAATCGAAGAGGAGTGAATGTAGAGAGAATTGTTAACTTACAAAGGCAATTAGAGGCGATGAATGCGAAAATGCTCGAAACACAAAGGCCATGAAAGACACTCCGGAGTGTGTACGAGAAGATGTGGGAAGGTGATTACCAATGGTCGGAAAATGCAAGAGAGGATCATACAGTGAAATCCGTAAAAGAGTCTAGTGAAGTTGATTGGTTGAGAAGCAAATTAGACCTTATGCAAGAACAACTTAAGTTGTTGAAGATGTTAAGGAGAAAAAGTGAGGCAGTCAATGAAAGCAAGTATGAGAGGAATGATGAGATATTTGAAGAGACCCCAATGCAAGTGCCGACCATTGACAAGCGAAACAATGAAAGGAATCAGGAGAGGACAGAAATAGAAAAAGTCAAAGAAGAAGGAATAAAGGACTTGCAAGAAAAGGAACCAAAGAAGGAGGGTGAAGTGATACATCAAGGAGATGAAGAGGCTGAAGGCACCAAAAAGTCGGTTCAAGATGTTGATTATGTGAAGAAAAGTGTTAATGAGATGCCTTCACCCAAGGAAGTTCAAAAAGTTCCAGTTTTTGCACAACTTTTGGAAGAAGAGATGGTGTTTACCTTTCCTTCTCGGTCGCTAAACAAAGATTATGAGGAAAAAGTGGTGCCAAAGGAGAAAGGTAATGAGGTACATAAGTTAGATGCACGGATGGATGAATCTCTTTTAGTGGAAATTTGTTGGTATGATGACTCGGAGATAAAGTCAACAAACAAAGCATCACCTTTGCCATTCAAGTTTGTTAAAACTTACAAACCTCCTTGGAAGGATGAGAGGGGCATAAGGAAGAACATGATGAACAAGTTGCTTCCAAGTAAGGTCCGCTCAAGAGAGAAAGGTATTTTAAATACCCACAAGATCTTTGATAATGGGCGAACAAGGTACGAAAGTCAAACTAACGACTTACAAAAAGCGCTTGCTGGGAGGCAACCCATCCAATTTTCATTCTTATGTTTATTTGCTTTTACTTGTTTTGATTTAGAATAATTTTTTGGTTTTCTTGGTTCTGTTGATTAGGGTAGATATGATGTTTCAAAGAGGGATGAATGATCTTTTGTGATGTTTTTGCAAATACATTGTGTTTGGGAGTTGAGATATTGTAGTTTGGGGAATATAATTTCGCCCCATTGATGAGAATGTGGTTAGAAAGACGCAGGGGAGCTGGAAAACAGAGAGAAATTTTGCCCTAGACTGAAAAATATCGCCATAGATTACAAAATATCAACAGAACCCGGCCTTGTTCTGCCCTGGGTTCGGTCGAGATTGACCGAGATTTCAAAATTGCTGGGGGAACAGAGGAAAATATCGAACGAACTAGACTTTGTTTTGTCTTGGGTTCGGTCAAGATCGGTCAAAAATTTCTCAAAAAGGCTGTAAACGACTACCGGTTTATTCTTCTCCCTATCTTATTCTATCTACATTGTTTTAGCATGATTTCTCTATGATTACTTTAGTATTTTCCCCATGATTGGATTTGGATAATTCGATTTGGTTGAATTATGCTCTATACATTTGGATTTGGAGATGTTGGATGCTTGAATGATTTTATCTTTTTATTGAATGATATTGATTTGAGACTCATTATTCTATTTTCTTCCACATTTTGGTTGATGAATGATTGATGAATGACATGTAGAATATATGGTGGTGCTATTGGAACAATGTTTGATTTATATAGATTATGGATTGTGGAATGATTAGTGGTGCTAGTGGAACAATGTTTGATTTATATAGATTGTGGATTGTGGAATGATTGGTGGAAAGATGTTTGAATGAGATAATTATTGGTTTGGATGCATATATTTTGTTGAGGAGTTATTGTGGAGGTGTTTTGAGTGAGATTTTTGAATTGGTGGAAATGAGCTTATGATTGAAATTAATTACACTCAATTGGTGGTGTTTGTGTTTAGTAGGTACCATAAGGCAAATGGAGAAGCGGTTAGATCGTAGATACTAATGGGTATTGCATTCTATCGTTCTCTTTGCCATTTATATTTGATTGCATTTTAGTTGTTTTAGGTTGTTTTTATGTGTTGTGTGATTGTGTGTAAAGGATGAACCCAAACTAGGCTTGAGATCAACTCATGAATAACGAAGTGAAGTTTGAAGTTTACTTAAACCTATGTTAGGGAAGAATCTAGATTTTGAAGCATGCTTGAGATAACCTTTTGAATTTCCGAGTTTTGTGTGTGGTTAATGCTTAGGAGTTGACAAAAAGCCATGAAAATTGAGCCTTAACATTGTCATATCTTTCCCGTTGTGAGAGGCGAGATTGAGAGCATGAGATCTATAACTTGCATCCGTTCATGATCTATTAGCGTGAGCATGTGACTAGAAAATGATATTAGGCCATCGATTCCTAGTCTTACCATACACATCAGGAGTATAATGTGTTCTATTTGACTATTGTTTGTCTTTTATATCTTTGATCCCCTTGATTGAGCTTGAATGAAAAATTTCTTTGATATAATTAGGACAAAGTTTGGGGGAAATGAGAGTATGAAGGTGAATACGGTGTTGTGAGATTGGGATGGGAATTGTTTGGTATGATGGTTTGTTGAAATCCCATTTAAAGAGGCAAGAAAAGAAAGAACATGAAAGGAAATGAAAAGGGAAGGTGCATGTCTTAAAACAATGAGCACCTACAAAAAAAATTGTTGCTGTAAAAAAGAAAGAACAAGGAAGAAAAGAAAAGAGGAAAAAAAAAACATTGAGAAAAGAAAAGAAAAGAAAAGAAAGAAAGAAAAAATGGAGTGAAAGAATTGAGAATAGAATAAGCCTCGGGATTAGTGGTTCGAAGTTGATAATTGGGGGGTTCTTGGGAATTTGAGGAGTTTAGGTACTTTGGCCTAAAACCACCTACCCTTTAAGATAACCATGTTATAACGGAAACAATGATCTTCTTGATTCTAGGATCTAGCTCATTATAGTATAGTGGTGGGAATGGATACAAGCTTAAGGAAATCGAGCTTGAGATCTCGTGCTTGTGTGAATTGTCCCTAAACACATAAGGGAGTGTGTTTCATCTATTTTATCTAATTTGTTGAGTGGATTGAGTCTTTAGCATTAACCGCGTCTCAAAGTTAGGTGATAATCTCGCTTGACTATGGCATGTTAAGATAGACAAGATGAGCTATGAGGTATTTACACGAGGTAGAATGATCTCCATCGATCTCTCTTGGTCCGGGTTGATCTCTGAGGCTGCTAACTTACTATAAAGGGGGGGTGGAAATGCAAATTGGAAGAATTTTTGGTGGAAAATTGATGGTTACTCACTCAAATTACACCTTCCATCTATTTCAAAAATCAATTGAAGAGCTTCAAAGGCAAATCCAATCACATTGGTGAAGGAATGATGATCTAGAGTGGAGATCAAGTTTAAATCAAGTCAATTGGAGAAAATTGCTTGATTACCTCTCATTTGTAATGGCTAAGTATTGTAATTGCTTTCATTTGAGCCGATTACGAGGTATGTGTGGCTAAACCTTCTTGGATGTTGAATTGGATGAAGTAGTGGATAGATTTGGTTGATGAATTGATTGTTTACCTCTCTCTACATGATTAAGGCAGCTAGATCTTATTTCTATGCAAGTAATGTAGATAAGAGTCAGTTACGTGTTACTTGACACTAAGATTGCAGTCAATACGCGGAGGAAGCACATTGGTTGAGAATTCACGTGCTTTTGGGAGTGTGGTAGAATTTTACAACGTAATGGTTCAATAATTCTAGTACATCTATGATTAGTTCGCCTATAGAAAGGGGACTAATCATTTTTTTGTGAATTGACCTTCAATAGAGAGATTAAACTATGTTTGCAACATTCAATTTACCAAATTGCTTCACTACCTAGTTCTATTCAACATCCTACTTTCTCTATATTGTGAACTTAGATTTGTTCTTGATCTTACCAATTGTGAAGTTTTTGAGGTGTGATTTTGAGAATTAGAATCATGATGAATGTTTGTTTAGATTTTCATTTGATAATTGTTGTTGGTTGTTAGTTTGATTTTATTTCCTAGTTAGTAAAATTACTCAACAATTGTTCTACCTATATATAACTCTTCACACAATTATACGTTACTCTACTGGGCGAACCGAGCAAGGACTTGGATTGATACATTTATTCTTGTATTACACTAGGAATTCTATTGAGTTTTTGGTGTGATGAGAACACAAGACTCACAAGGTGGTGAAACATATAGATTATGTAGTACCACGTCATACACGAAATTGTGATAAGAGGCGATGTGTTAAAAAAGGGAGCGATTGACTTGAAAGGTCTAGAAGATTTATTTACCAGAGTTTACCTTAGAAGACTTATGAAGTTCACCCTCATAGTTTAGATTTGTAGGTAGAATCGATCACAAGATGATAAACGTGTAAATAAACTAGGTCTATTATAGACACATTTATTACTCTGATAAAGTAATGGTATTATGATTTGAGTGTAAGTGGGAGAATATTGGCATTGTATACTAAAAGCATTTATGATTAACTGTGTTTGTTTGATACACTGGTCTTCATAAATGTGTTACATCAACATAGTCATTTTCAGATATAACAAACATAAAACACGAACTATAATATCCTATTATCTTGCCTATAGGGATGATCATAGAGGATCATATGAATCATTTGACCTAGGGAGGTATAAACAATATCATGGTTGAGACAGTCTTTGGATAGGCTATCGATTTGGCTATGACAGATCAGTTCATAAGTGAGCTTATCCTAGCTACTTGATGTGTCGGTACATCTTTATGTATTTATGGGATTAACAGTGTGCCTTTCTAATTAACATATGAATGAGCTAGATCTCTAGATACTTGTTATGATCTTAAACCTAATGGAAGGATAAGGACCATACAGAAGTTGACCACACTTTGACTTGCTATGGATGTGAGTCTTACATGTACTCTTATACTTGCATCTTGGGTGTGGCAGTTTGTGTGTCGCCTGCTTAGGTTGGACATGTAGGTAAACATATTCCTTTTAGGATGGAGACATTCCTTGAGGAGCTCACAAGGTTGATTATGCTAAACCCTGCAGGTTGAATTATTTATTCAGGCATAAGTGAAAAGGAGTGAGTGGTACTACTCTTGAAATAAGAGATTAATAAATTGTGGTTGATT
This sequence comes from Plectranthus barbatus, assembly GCA_026898455.1. NCBI lineage: Eukaryota > Viridiplantae > Streptophyta > Magnoliopsida > Lamiales > Lamiaceae > Plectranthus > Plectranthus barbatus. Next base: position 1,573,171 of record JAPKLW010000019.1, on the reverse strand, counting down.
GTCATAAGCCAAATTAATTAATAAATGTCCGTAACTTTAAATATGTGGATCATTTAAATTTAATGCAACTCGTTCCAAATAATGTGGTAATAAAAGGGTGATCAATTTATGAGATCTTCTTATTAAATTTCGGTAACGTATTCTCACCAGATTTCCAATGAGCAAGGGAACAGATCAGAAGATCACTTTTGTTGGAGCACAACATGATTGATCAAAATCTCTATATCCTGAATCCATCGCCATTGCCATCTCTGATCTAGATCTAGAGATCAAATGCTGGACTTCAGGTATCCCATAAATCCATTCTCTACAATTAAATGTTAGGAGCATGCATAGGGTTCTCCTGGTTTATTTAATCTGATTTATTTTTGATACCTTTAGAACGATCCAAATGGCTGAAACGATAAAAGACTATTCATATTGTCTGTTTTAGACTCAGTTCATATGGATTCCCTTCTGATTCCATGCCTATCAAGAAGCAGAATTTCCTCCCTGTTCTCAGATGTGTGTCGCCTCTCACAGCTCCAAAAACTGGTTTTCTGCTAGCAACTTATGATCTTGTGGTGTATTGAGATCTGTGAACCTGAGGGGTATTTATAGGAGTAATTTGATATCAGATGGGCTTGAGGTTTCATGGACTAGTGTAGGGACCAGAATGCAAATATAAAATAATGCCTAACCTTTAAAAAATTCTCATATTCAACCCAGAATATAATTAATTAACTAATATTGATTCATGGCACCAGAGAATTAATATTGTCCTACCTATTTTCTACCACGTTATGAGGAACGGGTTGCATTGGTTTGGAAAATTCTCGTATTTAAGGTTACAAACATTCATTAATTAAATCGAGCTCTGACAAGCTCCAAAATTTATTAATATCTTTTTTTCTTCTGTTAATCCAGCCAACCTTTTTCACTTATGCTTGAACTTAATCAGCCTACAGGACTTAACATAATGAATATTTTGAGCTCTTGAGGAAATATCACCATCCTATACTTGATATGGTTACCTAGTTTCGGCCACAAATAGTCATACTAAACTGCTGCCACCCAAGATACAGATATACAAGTTCGACTAGAACTCTCCACCATAGTATAATAAAGTGACACACAAATTGGTGTATACTTTTGTTCCTTGATTTAAGAACCATTTTTATCATGCTAGCTGAAGCGATCCGTACGATCTTCCGTGATCTTGAACACACCATTTGATCTCCCTATCGACGAGGTAAGAGAATATAATCACTTGCGATACATGTTTGTTATTACAAACAGGAGATAATAATACAACAATAATGATTCCAAGTATATTATCTATAAACCATGTTCATAATATTCCAATCATAATGCTTTCAATATATACATCCATCATGCACTATACCTACCGAAGGTGCATCCACATTTGCACGCGGCTTTTCCCTAGGAAGTGCATCATTATCTACAATTTCTTGAAGAATCACATTACTCCTTGACTAGTTGTTTCTCACATACTCATCCTCCAAGAATCTAGTGTTGGTGCTAACAACGATCCTTTGACTCTCGGGATAGTAAAAGTAACCACCTTTCATTTGTCGAGGATACCCTATAAGTAACATCACTTTTTACGTACTTTCTAAGTTATCAGATTCCTTGCTTAGCACGTGTGCTCGACGACCCCAAACTCTAAAATTTCATAAACTAGGTTTGCGTCTAAGAAAAAGTTCATTGGGTATTCCCAGTATGAAACGGGTAGGCCTGCACAACTCATCATCGATCTTTCCATTTCCGAAAGAGTCATATTTCATCTTTCAGCCACATCATTCGGCTGTGTAATACCGGGATGTAATCCCATTATCTACCAAGTATTGCAAGTACTTGTTCTCGAGGTATTCCCCACCACGATCTGATCGTAGTGACATGATAATTTTCTCGACCTTATTTTCTACCTCCGCCTTGAACTCATTGAAATTACTCAAAACATTTAGACTTGTAGCGAAGCAGGTAAACATATCCATATCTAGAGTAGTCGTCAATGAAAGTGAGAAAGTACTCATAACCTCCACGAGCTTGCGTGGATATGAGTCCCCACAAGTCAGAATGGATCAATCCGACACACCCTCCGCACGAGCTTGACTAGCCTTTAAAGGCTTAGATGACCTCTTTCCCTCGATCAAGAATTAAAAACCTAATTAGGTAAAGGCCGGACTGAGTCAAACGTACCATCATCCAGGAGTTGTTACATCCGCTTCAAGTTGATGTGTCCTAGTCTCATGTTCAAGAGATAAGCAAGATCCTCATGAGAAGAAAAAGTCTTTCTCTTACTAAGATTCACTATATCAGATGAATTGCATTTAACATTCACGAAACATTTATGATGACAGTTTATAACATAGAGAGAGTTAATAAGCATTCCACTATATATAACATCGTTATTACAAATAAGAGAAAATGGAAGATCCATCATAAATAACTGAATATGCATCTTAACATCACTGGAAAGTAGTGACATAAAAATCATAGTAAAACCTGACAAACCGTCTCTTAAAACAATTAAAGTCATAAATCATATAAGAAATCCTCCATAATAACTGCGCTTGAACCACACTACTTCTTCCATAGAGGTGGTGTAGGGATTTTGTTGTCGTGAATTTAATAACTAAATTCAAGGAGAACCGTACATGGATGTCAAAATAATTACAAGTCGATATTAAATCCTAGCATGCTCCTACGAATTTAATGCAATAGATAATAGGGTTATATCTTAGTTTATTGTGTTTGAATCGATCTTTGTGTTGAATCCAAACTAGATTCCACCACATGATTTAATTAAATCTGCAGAATAAGAACTTAGTGTAGAAGAATTTAAATAAGAACAAACATGCATAATCCTATTCAAGAAGCATCAGATTTTTCCTTTAAGTAATATACCCAACAAACTCTAGAATGATCATCAATAAATGTGACAAACCATTTTGAGCAATTCCGATCAGGAATACAGTATGGTCCCCACACATCATTGTGAATTAAAGTAAATGGTTTTGTGGGTTTATACTCGGATTTTGGAAATGAAGGACAATGGTGTTTAGTAGGTTAAAAAATTTCACACTCAGAATCAAATGATTTTTTATTCAAGAATAGGAAGCGAAACAAATACATCGTGAACCTTCGTTAGGGTTTAGATTCAATCAAGAAACAAGATCTTGTATTCTCTTAAGTGAGACAGATGAATACATCTCATTGTGGTCCAATCAATACGCTACCGCATGTACCAGCATATCAAGTGATCAAGACTTAACACTTTTTTCCGATCATGCTAGAGCCTACACAGACAGACTTATCCTCAAGCTATCTCGGTTGTGATCACTATATTTAATCTCACTAGGTCAATGGATCATACTGTCTTTTGCGATGTACTACACGTCGTATGTGTTGGGTTTTGTATACAAAAAGCATTTATTACAATGAGTATGCGATTGACATTTCTCCTATCTGTTAAACAAACTTGCATGCATGTAACAATGGTATCCTCCTATCTCACCGATAGGGACGATCATACGGTGTGTTGTAGATCGCAGAAGATAATATGATCACTTGACCTAGTGAGACATAAATATTATCACAAACCGGAGGAGGAAACCGCTGAAGTCCCTCCACCCGCGCAAGGGGGTGGTGGAGGTGATGAAGAAGACCCACTGGCCGCGCAAGGGGGTGCCAGTGGAGGAGAAGAAGTGCGGGCGACCACCCCGGTAAAACTGGCGAGCTTCTCAGATGTCAGTTCTGAATCCGAGGATGCAGAGGAACCAAGGGCTGAGGAGCTAGTGCAGGCGGCAGCTGAGGAGGTGATACATTACTCCATGGTGCAGAGGATGGAGCCAAGGGATCTGTTCCCAGACATTGATGATAAGGCTCGTCGTCCTGCCAGTCGCCCCCGATCTACAGATGCCTCGACATCAACTTCCGGGCGACCAGCAGCATCCTCTACATCACCAGCTAGGCGTGCACGTACTGAAAGGCGACCATACATGCTCTGCATCCAAGAGCATCAACTGATTGATGAGGATGCATTCCAGTCGCGAGTGACAGGGGTACATCGGTGGGAGCACCGCGGGGCAATGGCGTTTCTAAATTCACGAGTGCCTGAGCCTTCAGCATTCAACATCATCCCCTTCAGCGGACTCCCTCACCAGTCGGTATATGCCTCAAGAATCTTTGACTGGTGCCTGCCCCTGCAGCCAGTGGAATACTACAATTCCACTCTCTATGAGTATGCTGAAAACATCACGACGGAGGTGGAAAATGCCGTCAATGACGAAATGATATCCAGCTACCGAAGACTCTGGAGGGTGGATCCGGACCTATGTCTGGAGTTCCGGAGGTGGAGGATTTTTGACCGATGCCAGCGCCTGCTGACAGTGGAGAAGCGGGCGGTCCTCTATGCCAGGCTGGGTCTTGGCTACTGGAGAGCGGAGGAGGAGTGGGCTCATGCCTTCATGGGCACTGATCCTGATTGCCCCCAGCAGCTGTCTACAAGGAGGATCAAGCGTCGCTTGCTGAAAATCGCTGAGTATAGGCAGCTGACTGGAAGCTCCGGCCTCCCGCCTCTGAAAAGGATCAAGTTACCGTTCCTCTAGTTTCGAGTCACCAGTCGGGGGTACCAGCTGACGTACGCGCTCCGTCGCCTCAAAGTGCTGGTTACCCTCCCGAGGATCCCTCCCTACCATGCTATTTTGTTCGACATGGCTGCCAGCGCTCTGCTGGTAGACCACATTGTGGAGGAGGATCCCTCTCGTGGTTGGTGGCTGACCCTTGCCGTCCCTCCTGTTCCTATTGTCTCGGGCGATCTCGTCCCTGCTCATGTGGACTGGCAAGTGGTGGAACTCACAGCCCCACCCGTTCTTGAACAAGTCCAGCCAGCTCCAGCAGCAGTGCCAGTAGTGGAGCCAGCTGTCGAAGTACCAGTAGAGGAGTCAGCAGCAGCTGATGTACCAGCAGAGGAACCAGCAGCAGCTGCAGTGCCAGCGGAGGAGCCAGCCCCGATGGAAGAATCAGCTGCATCTGAACCAGCAATGGCTCCCTCCGCACCTGATGTGCCCTCCTCTTCCATTGAAGTCTCAGCAATGCCAATCTCCGAGATCCATCCTCCTGCGCAGCTTCTTGCACTCATTGATGCCAGGATGGACCAGCGCTTCGCCAGCTTCCGAACTGAAATGACTCAACAGATGGAGTCTGTAACCGCTGGAGTGTCCTCCTTTTTGGCGCGGATCCAAGAGGGGGAAAGTACGCGAGCACGTGCTGAGGCAGAGAGAGCTCGTCTTGCTGAAGAGGAGAGGAGGATTGCTGCTGAGGAAAGGGAGAAGAGCAGACAAGATATGGCAGCGCTCACTGAGATCCTGAGGTCGCTCACAAGCAGAACTCAATCACCAGGATCATCTTCTCAGCCATAGTCTAGCTTCTCTATTTTGTTGTAAGTAAATGCTTATCAGCTAGATTAGTCAGTTATCCTTCCTGTACATGTAATGCTACATCATTAATGAAAGGATTACTGACAAGTTGATGACAATTCCTCATTGTCCAACAATTGTCAAGTATTTACTTACCAGCTGAACTTACACATCCAGTGTAATCAGCACCAGCACTTGTATCACACACTTTAAATCTTTTTGCTCTGATCTCAATTTTCATATTTTAAACGAGCAATATCCCTCTTAGTTTGAGGGGGAAGATTTTTTAGTTAGAGCTGATGTGAGGAAGTATGTTCATGGGTTTCGATCTGATATGTTTATTTTGTAAAACCCTGAAATACTTTGTAACTTTCCTCATCAGCTGAGTGCTCGCTGGTTAGGCTTTGATCGCACCAAAAAGGGGGAAATTGTTGGGAAATTTGGCTAAGTTTCCTTTCCCCAGTAGCTACTTGTTTAGATTCTAGTTTTGGTGTTTTGGTGGATCAAATCCTAAGTCCTACCAGCGTCAGTTTGTCTCTAGAATAGCTCTAGTTCTCAAATGTAAAGTCCTGTTTAGGTCTTTTGAGTTGTAAGTCGCAGCTGATCAAGACTCATGCTGACTACTGTTCACCAGCATGAGATATACTTACCAGTTGAGAGAAGTCTCACCAGCAAGCGACTGACAAAGACTCGTGCTGACACTGTTCACCAGCATGAGAAGAGCTAATGACTGGTTACTGTTCACCAGTTGGGAAGGATTTCACCAGCAGGCGGCTGACAAATCCTACCAGCAGAATACGTGTTCTCACTGACACTATTCACCAGCGGTGAAGCCACCAGTCATGGGAGATTCCAAGAGTTAACATCCAGACTTATTGGTAGACTTAGATTGTGCCAACGCAAGTCACCAGCAGAGACTGCCAGCACAAGATCACCAGTATGTTCTGCCAGTCGGATGTTACCAGCAGAATTCAAGATTCGCTCTCCCAGAGTCTTAGAGACAAGAAGAAGATTCGTCTGAGGAATAAACTGACAAAGTATGACTTTAAGGGAGGATACCTTAAAGTCTATCAGTTCAAGACACCAGTTCCGATTCCTCGTACTGACGAATAGTGCCATTCTGACATAAAGAGATCAATGTCAGATAAAGTGGACAAAAGCATGGCGCTTTCCGGAAATTCCTACCTGCCGCCGTCTGAAGGACATGCGAGGACAGAGACCTTTTCCGGATGTGTCCAAACGGCTAGAAAATTTGAATGGGATCCCTCGGCAATAAATACCTGGGATCCACCAACATTCAATACTCTTCACCTACCGAAAGACTGCAAATTTATTACGCTCAAGCAAGTAGAAGCAAAACACTTTCGAGGCCTTTCTAAAGGCTATCCGTGTGTTGATTTATTCAAACACGAGACTTCAAGCTTCCAGCTTGTAAGTTACTGATCTCTTTGGTGTTCTTTCTCTTCCGAGGAAGTTCACAGCAGCTCTTGTGCCAGCCAGCACTTGAGTTATTACGGGCTTTTGCCGTATTGAGAAGATACGTTCTTGGGAGAACTAAACACCCAGTGAAGCTGTGGAGGTTGAAGTGACGTGCTCGCACTCCACCAGCTGATCAGAGTTGAAGAAGGACAAGGCCGGGAGCTGTTGATCTAGTGAACTGGTGGACGAGGCATTCACCAGCTAGAGATAGATCGTAGGACGCTTGTACCCGATTACTCTTAGTGAAATTTCCAGTGCTACGACTGGAGAGTGGACGTAGATCAGTTGATCGAACCACTATAAATCCTTAGTCTTTTATCAGCTTTCTGCATTTCATACTGATTTAAAACCCAGCACCCAAGTGCTGGTGTATATCTGAAAACTGATATAACTGTGCAAACAAGGCTAAAAATATTCTAAGTCTTGAGATACCAGCTGACGAGCCAGTCGCCAGTCAGCTGAGTACGCAGAGTGCAAGTTGACTTACCAGCTGACAAGGTCCCAGTCAGCTGAGTAACCAGCAGAGTGCAAGAAACGATTATCCACATTTTCCGCTGCTAAGTTATACCCTGATAATCCGGGACCAACAAAGGGGAACGTGCAAACGTGGGTGCACCTGTGAGAGGTTCAGCACCATAGACACGTTCTTCAGTGCAAGGTGCAGAACCACAAGTTACTGCACCTACTGCTGACATGTCACCGATGCCTCGTCGTAGTGGGAGTGTTATTTTCCAGCCAGAAAGGTACAAGTTCATGGGTGGGTCTTTGGAGTTGAGCCCTGAAGACGGACATGAGGACTCTGACCCACTGATTTACAAAGAGGCAGTGCAAGACAAGGATGTTGATAAATGGCGTGTCGCCATGGATTCTGAAATTGAATCCATAACTGCTATGGATGTCGACCAGAAAACTGAATTGTCGGATGGCTTTAGGGCCATAGGGTGCAAATGCCTTAACAGCATGGTTATTGTTTGCTATCTCAATTGAATCCTCTTATCTCGAGATCATACGGCGTGTAGGAGATCATAGAAGACCATGTGGACCATATGACCAAGCGAGATATAAACTTTGTAATCACAGTCGAGACAACATTCAAGATTACTCAATTGGTGTAGGGTACCACATAGTTACAAATAAGTGATTTTTCTAGATCACTTGATATGCTGGTACGTGCATTTGCACATTGATTGGGCCACAATGAGATGCATTTTTTTGCTTGAATTAAATAGAAACTAGAGTTCGTTACTTGGTTCAGTCTAAATCCTAACGAAGGATGAGAAGTATGCACCGATTATATGTCACTTGGACTTGCCATGGTGGAGAGCCTGATAAGTTCGTATTTTCACTAACTTATAAATGAGTTTCTTTTGCATTTTTACTGTTTTTAGAGTAGTTTATTCCTTTATGCATGCATGATATGGTTATTGCACGTTAGATGCTTGTGATGGTTTGTTTTGCTGGTTTTTGGGATGAAAAATGACTAAGGAAGAAACGAAGCCCGGAGGAAGGATTCTCGGCTTCAATCGACGCAGACCCACGTCAATCGTGTAGGGTTTGAGTCTACGATGGACAACACGAGTTGCCAATAATGAATTTATTGCCAAGGATCGTTCTTAGGATACCAGGAATAAATTTCAATTAAATAAATCATGCGATCCTATGCATGCTCCTACAAAATTAATTGCAGATGATGGATTTAGAGAATACCTGATTTCACCGTTTGATCTACAGATCTAGATCGGAGCCAATAACGATGAAATAGATCTGGATCTGAATCTGAATGCCAACGTATAAGGTTGTTCCTACAGATCTGATCTTTTGATCTGTTCCCTTGCTCCTTGGAAATCTGGTGAGGATAATCTACCAAGTTGAATCCGAGATCAGGAGAAATCGATCAGTTTCTCCCTACAGATCGCCGTCGTCGTTCTCTCTTAATTTTCGTTCAATACTGAATAAATCTATCTTAATCTGATAGAGAGAAGGCCTATATATAGTGTTAGGGTTTTGAGAAACCCTAACCCTAATGGGCTTGAGCAGTTCATGGGCCAGACCAGGGACCAGATGCAAATAATAAAAAGGGCCCTCTTTATTAATTAATCATTTCTTGTTCAACCCAAAACATAATTAATTAATAAAACATTGTTTTAACCTTCACCACGGTAACAATGCTGACTCGCCCCTTTATTACCACGTTATTAGGAACGGGTTGCACCAAACTAACATGATCCACATATTTAAGGTTTTAGACATTCATTAATTAATTTGGCTTATGACAATCAGCCACAATTAATTAATCTCTTATTTCCTGAGTAATACCACTCACTCCTTTTCACTTATGCCTGAACTAAATAATTCAACCTGCAGGGTTAAGCATAATGAACCTCGTGAGCTCCTCAGGGAATGTCACCATCCTGAAACGGATATGCTTACCTAAACGTCCAGACTATGCTGGCCACACACAAATTGCCAACACCCAAAATACAAGTATTAGAGTACAAGTAAGACTCGCCACTCTGGTAAATCAAAGTGTGGTCAATCTGTGTGAGCCCCTTATCCTTCAGTTAGGTTTAAGATCATAAGAAGTATGTTAGGGATCTGGCTCATTCATATGTCAATGAGAATGGCACATCCCACTATTGATCCCATCAATACATAACCATGTACCGACACATCAAGTAGCTAGGATAAGCTCACTTATGAACCGATGTGCCGCAGCTTAGACCGACAGCCTATCCAGGGACGGTCTCAGTTGTGATACTGTTTATATCTCGCTAGGTCAAACGACTCATATGATCCTCTGTGATCTCCTACACACCATATGATCATCCCTATAGGCGAGATAATAGGATATTATGGTTGTATGTTTGTTTCATCAGACAACGAGCATTGTTGTAGCAACACATATATGAAGACCAGTGTACAAAACACTTAATCATATATGCTTTCAGTATACAATCCCAACAATCTCCCACTTATACTTAAAGCATAATAACATTGCTTTATCAAAGTATTAAGTGTGTCTATACTGTCAATCACTCCCACTGCATTCACGTTACCTCTTGTCACGATTTCTCGTATGATGTGATGCCACACATCCTATGTGTTTCACCACCTTGTGAGTCTAGGGTTCCCTTTTGTTTGTCATTGCACCAATATGATCACAATTCCATGTGATTTATTAGGCAAACTCAGAACACACACCTCTAGAGGATAACATCGGAGTTATACTACTTCTTGCGAAGATAATGAAGTTGTCAAAAACCATAGCCTTCATACCGGAACCTGCAACACACTTCTGTGTTAGATTCCTATAACTCCTCCTCCAAGGCAAACACATAGTTAGAGGTCGATTTCCTTTCCTTATGATCCTCCTGGATATCCGATGCCATTCAGCTCACATGGCACATTTGTAAACTAATGTGCTTGTCCAGAGTTGAACTGATATCTGTTTAACATGCTTATAGCAGTACAGATATCTAACTCCGTTCATTTACAATATAGAAAGATAACAATCTTTCTTGCTATGAACGTCTCACCACAGAATCAATTTAAGCGACATGAGATACCTGAACATCCTTTTCTTGTGACAACACAAGACCTTAATTCAAAAGATGTTCCGAAATCTCATAAGTCCTACTTCTGAAACTGTTCGGATAACCATCTCTTTATACCTGACAATATCTCCACTCCGTTTCCAAAAGTGAAAATACCATCTACATGATGTGCAAGGAAAAACCACGCTTTCGCTAACACATAACTGGTACACGAAACTCTCATTCTCGATAGACAATATCGAAATTTTTGTTTCATGACTTTGAAGCTCCTTTAAGTTCATACTTGAACTTCCTTCGCTTCCAGACACGATGCTTTTCACTTTACTGAACATAACTTATCTGGTTGTTGCATACAGATGTCGTCACCTTTTATCAAGGTACCCGCTTATAAAATTTGGATGACGTCATCTATCTTCCAGATAGTTAGATTCATATGTGATGTTATGGTTAAAAGAATTCGAATGGACTTAATAGTTTCAACCAGTGAGAAGGTCTTGTTGTGATTCATACCTTACTCACTAACCTAGACTCTCGAATATACTAGGTTGCCATTCGTGCACTTTTCATGTATATCAATCAGTTGCCTATAGTTGGAAAGTTATTTGGCAATCACTGATCCTGATACACAACCTTATCCTTTACTGATTCATTTCTGAATTCATGACTCAACGTCATTAAACTGCATCGTTTGTCTTAACAGCTTCGTTGCGCTTTAAGGGATAAGTACGATGTTGTTCGTTAAGCTGGGAACAAGTCCAGAGACTGTTTCCACGAACTAGTACCATTAAGCCTGTTAAGGCAACCTCCCACTGCAACGATGCTCTTTTTACATTGTCAGTTAATGGTGCATTAATTTGTGGTTTACCACCTTACACAGGTGACCGTGCAATTGGTACCATACCTTCCAAGGTATGCTCAATATGCCACGGGGTATTTCCTGATGAATTTGAATTGTCTTCTCTAAAACGTTAGAGAACAATCTCACATTTGGATTCATGGTTTCATCCTATACAACTTGATTGTATTTAGGATACACAAAGCATCCATCTTTTTCGTTTACCTGGAATAGCCCACAAGCAGTACTAGCTTAAACCTTTCTTCCAACCAATCAGTTTCCTATATCAGCTTAACAGCCGAATTACCCATCATTGCCCTTTTGACAGAGTCAAGGTCTGCTAGGGTAATTGGAACTGATTTAGAAGACACTAGATTAAGCAAACACACAACTACTTTTGGCGCTCTTCCCCAAATGAAAATTTGGCAAAGTTGGCATAACTCATAAACTTTTAAAGAATCTTATTTCATTTTACCTACACTATCCCAATCAAGGGATAATAGGTGTAGTTAACTGGGATGAAATCCCTTTGCTCTGCCAGATACTGTAAAACCCCATCACTTAAGATATACCATTATGAATGAACCATAATGTTTTTACGGTCTTGTTTAACTTATTCTCTACCTTAGTCTTGAACGCTCTTGATTAAAGCAAGAGACTAAGACTTGTAGTGAACTAGATAAACATATCCAAATCTTAAATGATTACAGTATGAATGCCTGTTAAGGCAACTGCAGAAGTAGACTCAAACCAGCAAACCAGAGCAAACACAAAATGACTTATAGAGATACAATCCGCCTATTAAAAGGCCTGGTTACCATCTTATACCTCTAAGTAGTTGTCATAAGTACCATTCTTAGGAATACCTGGATTAAACCCATAATTCCATGAATTACTTAAAACTACTTAGACTGATGTAACCTATCTCTATAGATATTCTTTAAATTATACCTTAGAACACTGATAGTTCATGTAATCAAGTAATGAAGAGATAATCATCTATAATAGAAAACACTGTTATTCATTCATGATAGATAAACTCTATCTAATAACTGATAATCCATTACAATAGATGAAAAATATGTTTATCAAAACCAAAACAACATCTCTTCAGAAACATGAATTAAAACAGAGTTTTTAACATAAACTCAAAGTAAAATCTCCATCAGCTGAAGTAGCAGCTTCCAGCATCAATCTAGGAGATGGTAATCCCGCCATCTTCAAGCCTTAAGCTTGATTCCCTGCAAAGTGTAGCAAACACGATTAGTGACCTCAGTTACCACTACCCACTAAGGAGTAGAAAACCGAAACTAAACATGTTTCAACAAGCAATGCAAAAGATGACGTACCTTGTCTCTTAGTTATCGAACTTGGACAATTTACTTTCCAGTGACCCTTCTTGCCACATTTGAAACATTTGTCCTTCTTGTTATCTTTCTTTCCTTTGTTCTCTCCTTTACTATTCTTCTTTTTCATGTCAGACATGATTTGGAAGAACTTTTAGCAAGAGATCTGGAATGAACTGTTAAGGCAAGACTACTCCCACTGCTTTCTTCATTCCTCTTTTCTTTAACATCATTCTTTCGACTCGGAAGCAAATCAGAGTGACTCACAGAAAAGACTGAAGAAGCTTATGTTGATACAAGATCCTTGAGCAGACTGTGAAAAGTATACTCACTCTTATTTTTCTCAACAGAAATTCTGAAGTCATCAAATGACTTCGGTAACATGTTGAGTATCAAGTCAATTTTGACAACACGTACCAAACAGTTTGATCTATTTTCTGTCTTACAATACGCTTGATAATACTGGATCTAGCATGTCCATTGAGTCCGCCATATGCTACGTCAAGATGTTGCATAATGTCACGCGCAAGCCATACATCACTATAATGAGGACGCAGTGCATCTGACATACCAGCCAAGATATATTGTCTGGCCATGCCATTCGACCACATCCACATGTGATACTATACACGCTCCTCATCAGAAGATGTATCAGTTGGCGAACTCGGACAGGGAGTTTGCAGAACAAACAAATGTCCAAATGAATCCAAGAGCTTGACAATGTCACTTTTCCATCCAGGAAAATTCACCAGTTTAGGAATTGTGAACGATTGAATTGATGAGCGATGCAATAATAGACATATCTGAAAACAAATAAGCGAATTAAAGTAAGCACATACTATGAACAATTGAAACAAATATGCATAGAACCTTTAGATAAAATAGTGCAATTTGCTTTCTCCAATTGCCCAAGCTAATTTACCGCAAGCTACTTGAGTAGACGTTTACGGCAAACTCTCAACCAGACAAAAATAGGTCCTTTAATTTCTTAACATGCCAGGTATCTTAAGCAAAAGAAATTAATATTGGAGATCTTAAGACCATGTTCACCTATCCGGAGCAGGGACATCATTCATGAGTTATACTCCAGGCAACATCTAAGCCAAAATTAACCACAAGCCTAACTCCAGACGTTTAGAGCGATTTAGCATACGTACTGGACCCATGCCGCATGCCCCTCACATCCTTTTTTCTCTCGTTTAGTTTAATCTTAGAGATTAGTGAAAGTTGTCCCAATGCAAGCTACTTGAGTAGACGTTTGCTCAAAGGCTCCCACTTCTCATCTTAAACTAAATGTTTTATTTAGAAACCTCATCGCACCAGACCTGGTGAGGGACCTCTAACGCAAGCTACTTGAGTAGACGTTTACGCTTCATGATGCCTCACTTCCAGTGAGAGGTCGTATTTGTGGAGGTCTAATGATGAGGTGTGCTTGCAGACTTTCGAGAGAGTGAAGAAGGCCTTGGTGACTGCACCGGTACTTACATCACCGGACTGGGAAGAGCCGTTTATTTTGATGTGTGATGCCTGCAATTTTGCAGTGGGGGCAACTCTGGGACAGCTGAAAGGGAAACTCTTTCATGTCATCCACTACGCCAACAAAAGCATGAACCCGACGAAGTGTAACTACACCACCACTAAAAAGGAAATGCTTGCGGTAGTGTATGCATTCGAAAAATTTTGGTCCTATCTGATAGGTTCGAAAACAGTCGTCTACACGAACCATGCCGCCTTCAGATAATTGTTTGCAAAGTAGGATGCCAAGCCCCGCCTTATCAGATGGATTCTGCTGCTGCAGGAATTTGATTTGGAGATCAAAGATAGAAAGGGGAGCAAGAACATGATCTCGGATCATTTATCACTGTTGGAATAGCAAGTCGAGGTAGACGATTGACAGATGCAGATCTTTGAGACCTTTCCTGACGAGCAAATTTATGCCTTGCAGGATCTACGTGAGACATATGAGTCGAAGACACCATGGTATGCCGATTATGCGAACTACCTGATGACAGGCGTTCTTCCACCAGATTCCTCCACATATGTCAAGAAGAAATTCTTGCATGACGTCAGATTCGATTATTGGGAGGATCCCTATTTGTGGCGACGATGCGCTAACAACATCATTCGCCGATGTGTTCCAACGTTAGAGTGGCGGTAGATCTACGAGGCGTGCCACTCTTCTCCTAGCGGCGGTCACCACTCAGCTACCCGGACCGCCTTCAAGATTCTGGCAAGCGGGTTCTACTGGCCTTCTATTGCCGAGGTCTGTCGTGGGTGGATCACAGGCTGCGATCGTTGCTAGTGGACCGGAAACCTCTCGCGGCGGGATGAGATGCCACAAACCCCAAGTGATAGAGGTTGAAATATTTGATGTCTGGGGGATCGACTTCATGGGACCCTTTACACCATCCCGTGGTTTCTCTTATATTTAGCTAGCAGTGGACTACGTTTCACGATGGGTGGAAGCAATCCCGACGACCACGAATGATTCCAAGGTCATCATCAACTTCCTGCAAAAGCTGGTAACAAGGTTTGGGATGCCTAGAGCTCTAGTGAGCGATGGGGGGTCTCACTTCTGCAACAACTTATTAGCTTCCCTACTTGAGACATAAGGAGTCAAGGACCAAGTCACTACACCGTATCACCCTCTAGAGAACGGTTTGACTGAGCTGTCCAATCGAGAGATTAAGCAGATTTTGGAGAAGACGGTGAGACAAAGGAAGGATTGGGCTGTGAAGCTTGATGATGTGCTTTGGGCATATCGCACTGCCTACAAGACGCAAATTGGGACATCCCTATATCAGCTGGTGTTTGGGAAGTCCTGTCACCTTCCCGTTGAGATGGAGCATAGGGCATGGAGAGCAATTAAGGAGCTTAACTTGGATTGGAAGCTAGCTGCTATTCATCGAATCATGGCTCTAAACGAGCTAAAGGATTTTAGGGATGAAGCTTGCAAGAATAATGTCATCTACAAGAAGCGCTCTATGAGATTTCACGACAAAGGAATCCGCCAGCACGTCTTCAACACCGGTGACAAAGTCCTCCTCTTCAACTCCCGCATTCGCTTCATGTCTGAGAAGCTGCAATCAAAGTGGACAGGTCCGTACACGGTGGTCTACCAATTTATAAATGGCATGGTAGAACTGGCCGGTCAAGACGGCACGACTTTCAAAATCAACGGGCAAAGGCTGAAACCGTACTACACACCACTTCAAATTGGTGTCGTAAAGGTCTACTACTTGGATCGCCCATGAGTTCAGGTATCATCGAGCTAGCAACGTAAAACCAAGCATTTGTTGGGAGGTAACCCAACGATTTAATCGCTTTTAGTATTTTTTCTTATTTTTGTGTGAGTTTTTGAATTCTAATTTTCAGTAAAACATAGAATAAGTGAGTGTTTCCTTTAACTTTTATTTTTCGTACAAATTTTTGTTCAAGAAAAAGGCAAATTACTAACGACTTCGACCAATGCAGACCTGCATCGATCGAAGTTGACAGCTCAGAGACGAGTGTGTTTTTCACTCGACTTCGATCGACGCAGACCCGCATTGATCGAAGTCGAGGCTGCACGGGCGTTCTGGCAGGTACATTTTTTAATTTAAAAACCCTCCCACTCCCTCATTTCACAGACGACACAAAACACTCCCAAACCTAAAAACCCTCCATCCCTTCACTTCAAGTGCCAATTCTACGCAAGGTATGACTTCTAATCACTTCCTCTTTCTAATTTAACATGGTTTTTGGCTTTTGTTCTTGAGTTGGAGTACTTTGAACCATTGAAATCATGAATTTTTGCTTGGTTGCTCCTAGGGTCTAAATTTTATTTGCATGCTTCAATTCGATATGGGTTAGATGTTTAGTCGATATATATGTTTGCTATGCCTCGATTTCAAACTTAATTGAGTAGGATTTTAGAATTTGGTGATGCTCCTCTTTTCCTTGTGGTTTTGATTTTTGGCCAAATTGATAAATCTTTGAATTAGGGGAAATCATGTTTGATTCTTGCTCATATTAGGTATGAATTGCTCGTTTGTTTTGTCAATTTCGAATGGGTATGTGCTTAGTGTGAGGAATTTTGGATTTTTGCTGGGATTTTGTGTTGTTTGTCTGTTGAATTTGAGGGATGGAGTTTTGGCCTGATTTTTGCATCCCTCTTTTTGCAGAACCAATATGGCCGGACGACCAACATTCTGCTCAAACATCGAAATGACGGCCTACAACTGATTTCTCCAGGCCGACATTCGCCATTCCTGGTACCCGTAACCCGACACCATGGCATAACTCGACATTAGTGCTGATGTGGAGGCTCTTCTCCGATGGATCCGGTGGGGGAAATGGATGATGGGTTAGCGGGCCACATACCCCGTCCTTGTTCGAGAATTCTTCGCCACCCTCAAGGTGATGAAGACATCCCGGTACGTGGAGCCACCCTCCATTCAATTTCAGTTGGGCGGTCAAAGGCACACACTTTCACGAAAACCAACTCAATGAGATTTTTTGGTGCCCTGTCGGCGGCTGTTTCCACTTTCCGGAGGAGTTCAGCCTGACGACTTTCTGGAGACAGATTGCTTCAGAGGCAGAGGACATGGGGGACTTTGATTCCGATGCTCTCAAAACCTCCTCAATCAACAACCCAGTCTTCCACTACATTCTATGGTGTATTGGCCTCTCCCTCGCCGACAGAAACGAGAGTGGCAAGGTGCTCTTCCAAGAGCTCTTAGTGCTCTGGGGACGCTCACTCGGACCAAGGTGAGTATGGCCGGACTTGTGATGGACAATTGGGAGAGGCAGGCGAAGGCCAGGACTAGTACCGTGTGGTGTGGGGGAATGATCACCCCTATTGCCGATGCTCCTGGGATCCCGACGGTGGACTAGGAGGCTTGTCCACCCCCCATGGGCTTGGATATCCCTAGCTCATCCAGATGCAGTATATTGATCGTCGCCCACTTGGCGGTTGGTTATGGAAATTTTGGAACGGGGACTTTTTCCAACTGCCGCAGTCTGCACTGACACATGTCACGAACTATGTGTCACGTGAAAATTGGTTTATGTCGACCAAGGCCCACATGGAGCACACGAAGGGCCTGAAGGGGCGAGGTGAGCCCACCTACCACCTCACGCATCGGTATTGCCAATTGAGGGCCGATCAGTGCATCACGACTCCTGAGCAGGAGCGTGAGGAGAAGGAGCAACAAATGCACCATCGACAGATCGTGCACGCAGCGGAGGATGTCCCCAAGGATTAGGGAGCGGGGGCACTTTTTTGGAGAGGGATCGAGTTCATTGCAGGCCAATTGGACTCAGTTTGCAGCATTCATGCAGTAGCATTCATTCAGTTTGCAGCATTCATGCAGTAGCAGCAGTTGGCCGCACAGCAGCGGGCTTTCCAGGAGCAGCAGACATTGTCCATGGATCAACAGCACACTTCCTTCGAGGAGATCCGTGCAACCTTCGAGGAGGAGCAAGCAGTCAGCGCCGCCCATCGTGTGTCCGTGAATGCCTAGCTGCAGTACATGATAGGGAGGATGGATGACATCCATCTCTACATTGATCCCGTGATCACCTACCGCCAGCAGAGGAGACGGAGAGACGAGGATAACACTGGTCCATCCAACCAGTCCTGAGGTACCATTTTTCTTTTTCATGTCTAAATTGCAAACTTTTTCACTCCTTCGAGTGAAATAAATTTGGGGGGATGAGGACTCGAGAAAGGAAATCATTTTATTCGATTTATTTTTATTTGTTTTATTTTTGCATATTAGGTTTTATAATTGCTGCATATAGGATTTAGGACCATCCTTGTTCTTTTGCTTCAATGTGAACAATTGCTCTCTGCAAGGCTTTTCACTCAAACCAGTATTTTGAATTCTAGATTTGTGGTACTAGTTCTGATCTGTGAAGTCTAGACAATTGTTTTAGGGGACCTTTGAATATATGACAGTCAGAACGAATTGATTATGTTGGTTTGAAAGTTAACTTTTCTATCCCTTGAATGAGAATGATTGATTCGTAACTGGTCTTTTCGTGGATTTTTTATTGATTATCTTTGTGATAGAGCAACCTATGATAGTAGTTGATTACTTGAGAAATTGATCTTTGATGCAAAAATTGTGCATTATAGACTAAGTTTGAATTGGATGATTATGAAGAGAAGGAAATTTGAACCTTGTGTGAGAGTTTTTTTAGCCTAATATTTTTTGTTTGATGTGGGACAAAGTTTTATCAACAAACTTATAGAATTTGACAAGTCTCTCTCTCAAGATTGCATTAGGCATAATTTTAAGGGAAAATGATCATAGGCATGTTCTTTCATAAGCCTATTATCCATAAACTAACCCTCAATATTCACTTGTTGCCTATTTTGAGCCTTGAATTTTTTTTTCTTGTTAGAATGGGTAATGAATGGAAGAAGTTGTGGTTGGATTGTGGATAAATTAGGAAGTGTGGTGAGAAGGTGAATGAAAAAAAATTTGTTGTTGGGAACTGAAAATTGGAGTTCATTGTGCTAGATTGATTAAGGGTCCCATGAGTAAAAAAGAAAAAATCTCTATATGATCAGTGAGTCGAACAAAGAAAAGACGATGTGAGTTCATTAGAAATCTAAAAAAAAAAGAGAGAGAAAAAGGGACCTAGAAAAATTTTTGTGAAAAAGAAAGAAAGGAAGTTGAATGTGTAAGGAGTATGGTTGGATGGGTTGAGGATTATTGAAAATTTGAGTCACTTAGCCAAATATGCCCTACCTTTTAGGTCAGCCACATTACAACCAAACAAAGACCTATTTGATTCCTTGAAAAACTACACTATGCAGCGGTGGAGAGAAGAGAAACTTGTCAAACCTATGTTAAGTTGAGCTATAACTTTGAGGTGAGAAAAAGAAACAAATCGAACCCTATTAAACAAATGAGTGATGAGTGCAAAAACTTTCTGGTGAGGTTTCTCTTCAACCAATCTGATAATTTAAATGACGTCTTGACTGTGTGAGGCATTGCACGCTCGTATCTGCACATGATTTGAATTCATATCAATAGTTCAAGTTTGGGGGAGTTGATAAGTCCGTATTTTCACTGACTTATAAGTGAGTTTCTTTTGCATTTTTAGTGTTTTTAGAGTAGTTTATTCGTTTTTGCATGCATGATATGGTTATTGCACGTTAGATGCTTGTGATGGTATGTTTTGCAGGTTTTTGGGACGAAAAATGACTAAGGAAGAAACGAAGCCCGGAGAAAGGATTCTCGGCTTCGATTGATGTAGACCTGCATCAATCAAAGTTGAGGGCGACGAGCATTCTGTTGGAATTGTATACATAAAAGCATTATGATTGGTATATTAGGAAACATTATGTTTGATATACTGGTAATCATTAATTTCTTGCAATAAACAACTCTTGTCTGAATTAACAATCATACAATGCGAACAAACACATCCAGTTATCTCGTCAATAGGGAGATCATATGGTGTGTAAGAGATCACAAAAGATC
>JAPKLW010000019.1:1511468-1543056 GCA_026898455.1 Plectranthus barbatus | reverse complement strand
TCGGCTGAGAAGTATAACATGTGGAAGAAGAGGACGCTCATTATGCTGAAGAACATTAGCTCAGGGATGGCCGAGGTGATAGCCAATGGACCTCTGAAGATCTCTAAAGACAACGTCCTACTCAGAGGAACCGATATCCCAAAGATTGTTTAAAAGGCGTATGTTGAGTGGACAATCAAGGACAAGGCCCTTGCTCACGGGGCCTCGATGGCCCATGAGCTGATCTTAGTATCCCTACCAGAAGCTTTGGTTGAAGAAGCTCTTCAATACAATAATGCCAAGCAAGTATAGGATTTTCTTTGTATTCTTCACCAAGAAACAAACCAAATGAAGCCCAATAAGATGCAAATGTGCATGGATAAGTATGAATCTTTCCAAATGCTTCCCGGTGAAATCATCAAATCAATGGAAGCCCGATTCAATGGAGATACTAAGACCATGTTTACCTATCTTGAGCAGAGATCTCATGCATGAGTTTTGCTCAGGTAACATCTAAACCAAAATAACCACAATCCTAACTTCGGATGTTAAAAGGCTCTTTGGCATAGATACTCGACCCATATCGGATGCCCTTTACATCCTTTGTTATCTCATTTAGACTAATCTTAGAGACCAGTGAAAGTTGTCTCAATGCAAGCTACTGAAGTAAACGTTTGGTCAGAGGCTCCCACTTCTCATCTTAAACTAAATGTTTTATTTAAAAACCTCATGGCGTTAGAACTGGTAAGTTATTTCTAACGCAAACTACTGAAGTAGATGTTTACGCTTCGAAATGCATTACTTCTAATGAGAGACCGTATTTTTGGAGGTCTAATGATTTTAGTTTTGAAATAACCAAAATTCAGCTTAGTATTTAAATTTTTTAAGGTTTCATGCGCACACATTATTTTATGTCTCATAAATTAAGTCACGTCTAAAATTCCATCATAAATTAATATGATCCCGGCATTTATAGAAACAATTTAAAACATAAAATAAATCACATAAAGCATGCTCAATAATTTAAAAATACAACATGCTTAAACAGTAATTAAATAAAGCAAGGAAGCGTGCTAGTGCACACATAATAAATTACATCAGTACGAGAATAAAATAAATAAACAAATAAAATTCCCGTAGCCCCTCAGATGTGATTACATAGAAATTAAATCTAACTATTACAATATTTAATTGCGATACAGATCTTCAAATTGGACCTCCGTCGGACTTGAAACCTGAATCGGGCCAAAAAATCAGCAATTTGGGCTTCAAATTAAGATTTCTGGCCCAAAACTGCAATCAAACCCTAATTTCCAAGACAGCAAGCCGCCTTCGGGCTGATGGGCCCAAGCTACGGCCTGATTGAGAAAAAACCCTAGGGTTTGCAAACCCTAGCCACAACAGTTGTCAATCTCAGCAGACGCTTGTGCTCGGTCCAACCGTTGCCTGCGACACCAACTTCAGCAGCCGCCATCGCTGATTGAAGCAAAAGTGGCCTTCACCGGTGAGTTCGCGCAAAAGGGTAGAAGACACAGCAAGCCCACCGTCATCGCGGGTGCCACACATGCGCTACACCATTACTATATCGCAACGTCCGGCTAGCACAACCATCGAGGCTAATTGCAGTCGTGCGAGAAACATGCAAACGCATCAACGATACGTTGTATCACTTCCGACGCATGCAAATAAGCATGGCCCTACCTTTCTTCCGCAATGACCGCCGGCCTGGTTCATGAGTTGTGCCGCCGCCTGCAGCACGACCACCATCGCACGCCTGCGCACGCGACCACCTGTTCGCTGGTGTGACCTCTTGGCTGGAAGTGTGCGGACAGTAGCAGCCTGAGAAAACTTAGCGTAGCCCAGTCGCGCAATGGAACTAGGGTTTCACTGCGCTGCCACCACTAGATCTGACTGCTAGACTGAACTGAACTGAAAAAATGTCTTGTTCTTCGTTCTTCGCTTCTTCGGATTTACAATTTAACAAATTTGAAAAATGGAAAATACAAAAATATAGATCTAAAATCTATTATATGATTTTCCCTATGAAATCTAACCCCGATTTTTCTCGTGGTGAAAAACAAATCCAAAAACGAAAAGGCCACAAGAACAAAAACATCCACGATAATTCAAATCCATCCACAATAAATATATACGTACATATTTATTAAATCTTTATTTATTTAAGACAGAGCATAAAAATCCAAACCTAGCTCTGAAACCAATTGTAGGATTTGAGTCGACAATAGACAACGTGAGTTGTCATTTATTTCTTTAGCCGTTTGGATCGTTTGGATCGTTTATCAGGCGAACCTTATGCATGCTCGTAATATTTTAATTGCAAAGGATGGATTTACGGAATACCTAAATTCCAGCAAATGATCTACAGATCAAGATCAGAGATAACGACAATGAAGTAGATCTGGATGTGGGACCGATCAAAGCTATCATGTTCCAACAGATTTGATCTTTTGATCTATTCCCTTGCTCCTCAAAAATCTAGTAAGGAAATGCTATCGAGTTCCACCAATCCTCAAAGAAGTCGATCACTCTTCCTTGAATTGGTGTAGCAGCTAAATCTCTCTCTCACTTGTGTTGTGTAATGAATTACATTAGATCTATAGAGAGAAAGGCATATATGGTGCTAGGGTTTACAAAACCCTAACCCTAATGGGCTTAAGCAGTTTGTGGGCCAGACCAGGAACTAAATGCAAATAAAAAAGTGGGCCTTCTTTAATAATTAATTTCATGTCCAACCCAGAACATAATTAATTAATAAATCATTATTTTAACCTTCACCATGGTAACAATGCTTACTCACCCCTTTATTACCACGCTGGAATGGGTTGCATTAAACTTTAATGATCTACATATTTAAGGTTCCGGTCATTAATTAATTTGGCTTATGAAAATAAGCCATAATTAATTAATCTCTTATTTCCAGAGTAGTAACGCTCACTCCTTTTCACTTATGCTTGAATTAATTAAATAATTCAACCTGCAGGGTTTACCATAATGAACCTTGTGAGCTCCTCAGGGAATGTCCCTATCCTAAAACAGATATGATTACCTACATGTCCGGTCTAAGCAGGTCACACAAAAGCTGCCACAACCAAGATGCAGGTATCAGAGTACATGTAAGACTCGCCATCATAGCAAGTCAAAGTGTGGTCAACTTATGTATGCCCCTTTGCCTTCCATTAGGTTTAAGATCATAACAAGTATCTAGATATCTGGCTCATTCATATGTCAACTAGAATGCCACATCTCACTGTTGATCCAATCAATACATAAAGATTTACCAACACATCAAGTAGCTAGGATAAGCTCACTTATAAGCTGATGTGTCACGGCCTAAAACGGCAGCCTATCCAGGGACTCCCCCACCCGTGATTACTGTTTATACCTCACTAGGTCATACGATTCATATGATCCTCTGTGATCTCCTACACACCATATGATCATCCCTATTGGCGAGATAATAGGATATTATAGTTTGTATCGTATGTTTGTTATATCAGATAGCGACATGTTGATGTAACACAATTATGAAGACCAGTGTATCAAAGAAACACACTTAAAAATAAATGCTTTTAGTATAAAATCCCAACAACAAATGGGTAAAAACTGATGTTAAACATGTTTTCATTATAAATGCACATGACGTACCTTGTCGAGTCTTATAGACTTGACAATCCTTCTTCCAGTGACCGACCTTGCCACACTTGAAACACTTGTCCTTTTTACCAGCCATTCCCTTTACCCTTTTGAACATTTTCTCAGTGGTTGTACCTTTTTTTTTCTTCTTAGTTGCTTTCTTATGCTTCTTGTCGTTCTGCGCAGTGAGATGACTTTTAGAAGTAATCAAAACAACCTTTTTGTGGTATGACTTATTTCACTGCCATAAAGTCACAGACTTACTCGCTAAGAGTATAGTCTTTCTTGTATATGATATCGACCTGGGCTTCCCCATCAATACCACCACCGTGCAACGTCAGCTCATCCATAAGATGAGTAATGTTGACCATGTGCTCCCTCACCGAACTACCATCACTTATTCTTTTACTCACAATTTCCCTCATGAGATTAAATCTGACAATCCGATCTAATTCCCCAGAAGTCACAGAGAGGTTTTCCATTATCTCAACAACAGTAACATAAACGTGATGCTGCTGGTGAAGAACCTCGGACATAGTAGTCATCATATAGCATTTCGCAACATTATCAAACTTGATCCACTTATTATAGTACTTCACTTCCTCCTCTCTCGACTCATTAGTAGGAACATTTGGGCGAGGCTTAGTAAAGACAAACATGTGTTCCTCTGCAACAAGGATGAAATTTATGTTGCATTTCCATTCCAGGAAATTATGACCAGTTAACGTGTTTTGGGAAAAGAACATTGGAAATAGACATGACTGAAAACAAACAACAATTAAAACACAATCGCCAACTATTGAAACAATTAAGTATTGGAAATTATGAGAAAAACAATACAAATGTTTCCTCCAATAGCCCAAGTAATGTTTTTGCAAGCCACACATGTGGACGTTTACAACAAAATACTCAACCAGACTGCATCTTTCAATTCCAGTCCTTTAATTCCAATCCATGTCAAGTACCTTAGACAAATGGAATTAATAATTGAAGATCAACTAAGACCATGTTATCCTACTGAGTAGGGACATCACAAATGAGTTATGGTCAGGATAACATCTAAGCATACAAACTACGAGGCCAACTTTTCAATATAAAAACTCAATTGTCATACACACCGGATCCATGACACATGATTTATATAACAAATTTGTCTAATTTTATTCAATCCTAGAGTACTTATGAGAACCAAAATACGCATGCTACATGGTAGACGTTTTCGGAAAAGCTCCCACTACTAACATGAAATAAACGTTTGTTTAAAGAAATCTCATCTATTGGGACTTATGCTTAATAGAATAAGCAAGCTACACATGTAGACGTTTACATATTAAATTATTAACTTCCAATAAGAGATCCCTTTGTGGAGGTCTTAAATAAAACTGCTTCGTAAATTAAAGTCATAAGGTTTAACACTTCCATCGTTTGCGCACAGCTTATTTCATGTTACTATAAATTAGAACACTTCAAAAATTCTATCACCCTAAGCATGAAACAGAATTTATAATTATAATTTAATCCATGGAATAAATCACATATCATGCTTGAAAGTTGTAAATAATAAAACAATAAACGTGCTTCCTATTATCTACACATACTTTGATGAGCGCAAATAAAAAAAAGAAAAATTATATCATGTGAGACACATGAAAAGAAATAATAAATAGTCCTCGTGGCCCAAGGATACAATTACATCGAAATAAAATAATTATAACTATTACAACTTGGGATTGTGATACAGATTTTCAACTTGGCGACCACTGGGCTTCCTCGAACAGTTTCGGCTCAAAAAATCAAATTATCGGACCCATGCACACACCATGAACGGGTTCTTGTGGCCCCATGATACAATTACATCGAAATAAAATAATTATAATTATTACAAGTTGGGATTATGATATAGATTTTCAACTTGGCGACCACTGGGCTTCCTCGAACTGTTTTGGCTCAAAAAATCAAATTATCGAACCCATGCACACACCATGAACTGGTTTTGCGTGTACATAACGCGACAGACTGCAGCCCGATCTGCCACACCGTTACTCCCCAGAATCATGCAACAAGCTCGTGCAAATTTGTGCGAGTTGTAGTCCACGATTCGACAATCATCGGTGGTTGTCACCACCTATAGCTTAGGGTTGCTCGATGTCGAATGTGATAGAAGAAGAAGTCATTGGAAGGTCGTGGTCAAGTTTGATGTGCGTGGCCTACGCTTGCACAGAAACCCTAGATTTCTACCGCACGGAGCGCTGCCGCTGCTCCGTTCTGCCTTCTCCCTTCCACCATCAAGCCCCCGCCTCCCGTCACTGCCATCATCACTGTCAATCGCGGGCCCGAAGAAGACGCACAAAGAGCGTGCGAGATGGCTGATGTGCACTGCCTTCGCATGCATGAACCCCAAAGTCCCACTGCGTGCGGCCATTCTGCTGTGTGTGGTAGTGCAGGCACTAATCCGTGAGGTTTCCGTCAAGCTTGCCAATGCGGGTGCTTGCCGCTGCCGCTGTGCTGCATTTTTGGTCAGTGGAATCACCGGCTGCCTCCCCACGCGGCGGGCACTGCTCGCTGCGTGCGTGAATCTCTTAGGGTTCTGCCACTCGAGCTCACTCATCGCTGCTTCGCATCGCAAGTTGGTTATCGTTGATTCCGTCATGATGTTGCATTCTTCATTCTTTGTCTTGTCGATCTTTATTATGGATTTAGAGATTAAATTTCATAATAAATGGGTCCTACTGTATTTTGAAATTTAAATCTAACCACGGATTTATTTCATGGGTAAAAAGCGAATCCATGTAAAAGGGTGTATTAAACCCAATGAGCCACAAAGAACAAGAGCAAACATTCATCCAAAGCAATGTAATAATAATAATCTTGTAATAATCATAGACAATTATTTTTATTAAAAGAGCCAATTATTGGAACCTGGCTTTAATACCAATTGAAGGGATTTTTACTAGCAAAGTGAATTGCATAATCCGATTGTCGAGGCCGATTATTGGACATTATAAAAACTAATTGCTATGTCTATGATCAACCTAGCATGCTCCTATTGACTGCATAAGAATGTTTGCGGAATACCTAGATGAATTTAATCTCTAAACAGTTGCGCAAGGATTGGATCTTTAATCATTCTTGCACAATAAGATTATATCCTGAAAATATCAGAATTAAATCTTTGATTTTATCTAAATAAAATAAAAAATTTATAGGAAGAGAGAGATAAAGATGATCCACCAGATCTAATCATCTGATCTGTATCCCTTGTTCCGATCCGGATATTTGGTGAAGATTCCTTCGGGATTCTGTGCCTATCTAAAAGCAGAATTTCCTTCAATTTTCTCAGATCAGTCAAAATCCACAGCTCCCAAATATTTGGTTTGTTTCTTGCCAACTTATGATCTTGTGGTGCATTTATAGGAAATTTTGATCTATATTGGGCTTGAGCTTTATATGGGCCAAACCAGGGACCACTGTGCAAATAGCGAAGAAGGCTTATATATTAATTAATTCTCTTAATCAACGCGTAATATAATGAATTATTTAATTAATATATATTAATAATGAATTATTTAATTAATATTTATTAATACCACCAGAGAATCAATACTGTCCTACCGCTTTGCTACCACATTATGAGGAACGGGTTGCATGGGCTTAGTATATCCCCATATTTAGGGTTACAGGCATTCATTAATTAATTTAGGCTCTTACAAGGATATAAATTTATTAATATCTCTTATTCCTTAATAGTACCATTCAATACCTTCTCATTTATGCTTGAACTTAATCAGCCTACAGGACTTCTGCATAGTGAACCTTTTTGAGCTTCTTAGGGAATGCCACCATCCTATACTGAATATGGTTACCGAATCAAATAACTAGAAGTCATACACAAGCTGCTATCACCCAAGTACAGATATACAAGTACATGTAAGACTCTTCATCATAGTATCTCAATGTGACACACAAACTTACATATTCCTCTTGAACTTTCATTAAGCTTCAGATTTCATAAACTCATAAAGATCAAGATTCTTTTAATTTCAGATGAACGAATTGATCTTAGTTAGGTTCTATCAATACATACCAAACGTACTAGCACATCTAGTGACCTAGATAAACCACTAATTACTAGCTTTGTTGCAATCTAAACCAACAGTCTATTCTAGCACTTACTAAGCTGTGATAACCATATATATCTCGCTAGGTCAAGCGATCCATATAATCATCCATGATCTACAATATACCGTATGATCTCCCTATCGACAAGATACATGAATAGAGTCATTTGCAATACATGTTTGTTAATTCAGACAGGAGATGATAATATAATAATAATGATTCCCAGTGTATTAAAAATAATCCATGTTCATATTATACCAATCATAATGCTTTCAGCATATAAATCCATCACCTATCTGGCGGCAATCCAGGTAGTTCATCGAGAAAAATGTTCTCAAATTCTCTTACGACTTCTACATCATTAACAGCGATTTCCTTCTTTTCATCCTCATTCAGGTACACAAGGAAACTCGACTATCATTTATGCTAGCCAAGCGATAAGATTGCATTGCAGAAATAATGGGAATCCTTGTCCCTTTCCGGACTCTCTGCAAGTATACTGGTTCTCTTCCGGACTATCCAAAAAATACAATCTTGTCTTTGCATCGTATGGTGGTATGGTTTACTTCTAAAAAGTCGATTCCTACTATGATGTCCACGTGTCTCATTTTTAGGATGCTAAAACATTCGGCTCTTACTGCATATGTTCTGAAAGAGATTTCTAAGGTTCTACAAATGCGGTTCGAGAGAGTTGATCCTCCGGTTGGGGTAACTATGCACAAATCATTATTTTTTCTCTCAGTTCTAAGTCCTTAGTTCAGAATGCAGTCTTTGGATACGAATGAATGTGATGCGCCAGTATCAAAAAACATAATAATAGGCGACTGATCATTCTGTCACATACCTATTAGGTTACCCTGATCTTCCTTCTCTTTAGGTTTTTCCAGAGCGTAGACTCTTCCTTGTGGTGCAGGTTGCTGAGCTTCTTGTTGTTGTGGTTGCTACTATTGTTGTTGGGACACTTGTTGGATCGGCTTTGCTTGAATAGCCTAGTTGCAGAAGTTCCTGGGCTTTTGTCGGCCTTGCAGTGCGCAGTGTTGAGTATTTCCTTGGTGCTGGTTTCGAAAATTTAGTTGGTTTTTGCCCTAGCGACACTGTGATGAGTAGTGTCTTATCCTTCAATAGTTGTAGAAGTTTGCACAAAGTGCAACACATTCTCCTTGATGTGTCTCCCACAGTGGTTGCATCGATTGTTTCTAGGGTTATGGAAGTTTGTTTTATTACAAGTCTGATTGTTGTTGGAATTCTGATTGCCTTTTCAATTCCTCTTTTGTCCTACCGTCGAAGTCTGCGGGACATCTTCTTGCTTTCTCTTAGTTCTTGTGTCAGATGGTGACTCTGGTTGATTGGCTAAGAGAGCAGCTCCGGTCCATTTTTCAATGCTGCTTCAATGTTTAGAGAATGATGTAGGATATAAACTCGTGTATTAAAACATAGTTTTTAAATATATTATTTGAGCAAATGAAAAATAGATTTTGTTTTTTTAAATAAAAATAAGAATTTAAAGAAAATAAAAGATAATACAGATCCTATGGTTGAACTTCTATTCTGAATAACAAGCAAATAAATAATCAATCATATTCATGCAACAGGTGAGACATCAGATAAGTGTTAAAATTTCCTTGGTTCGACAAATAATAACTAGATTACTAATAATTGATTATCTCCTATCGCTAAAAAAGAACACCTATTAATCAATCATATAAGATCAACAGTTTTAAAACCCTACAATCTAGTACTTCATTGTCTGATAGTATAGATCATATCATGCATTCTTAACCCCACTAGCAATATTCACCTCTCGGTTCTTTTATTAATAGCTAGACATCTAAATCAATCTTCACCTCTCGATCCTTCAATTAAGTTAGAATTATAAAATAAAATTGGAATCACAAACCATTATCAATGAATTAATCAATCTTAAGCATGCATCTAAAATAGTTGTACAAACCCTAAAATCTTCTAGGAACATTAACTAGAGATAATAAAATAAAAGACATAATTAAATGGAAAGTAAATTGCATAAATAAAATAGGAACAGGAATTCTAAAGCACATAAAAAAAAATAAAGAGTAAAATAATACTACAGAAATTGAGGAGTCGAAGAGATATAGGGACTAAGGACACCATAGGGGAGGTCCCAGTCCAATGAATAAAATAATGTAAAGGGGTATTTATAGAGCTTGTGTGGTCTTTACATGGCAGAATCCTATAAGGAATAAGATTAGATTTGATGTAAATCTTAATCTTAATATCCTATTTTACATATATCTTCCTTTTAGGGTCTTTAAGGCTTCGAAGTTGATGTATATCTTTTCTTTCCACCAAATCTCGCCTAAAACATGTAAAAAACGTGTTTCCTTTCAAAATAACTCTGTATGTCGATCGTCATGGCTGGCGTCGGTCGACATGGACTCTTCTTGTTGCCAAAAATCTCTCACGTCGACCTCTTCTACGCAATCTCACGATTTTTGCCATAACTTTTGTTCAGAAAGTCCAATTGACCCGATTTCAGTTACATTGTAAAGATAATTCAAATATCTTTCCATTGCCATGCTTCGTTAGCTCAAATTCCATGTGTGAAATAAGTTGTGACTTCTTTGAATATCTACTGCTTTCGGCACGGTTTTCCAATGAACTTAGCCTCAAACCTGCAAAATTTGACCATGACAAGCATAAAACCACTCGAGATAGACTTAAGTAAAGAAAATAAACTAAAACATGACAAAAAATACTAATAAATCAAATCAAATATGAGGGAAAATATGCACTTATCAATCCTCCTAACTTGAATATTTGATTGTCCTCAATAAAAAATAAAAAAAAGAACAAATTTCAAGTTCATGTAATCAAAGTATGCAATGCCTTACAATATTCATCACAATCCACGAATGAAAGATCCATATTACACAAGCAATTAAATCAAGAAAGAAAATTTGTAAACACGGGAAGAACCTCAAAAGAAAGTGTACTCCTCATCACTCAAGTGTTTAGGTTTCAATGGAAGCACTCAGAACATGTATGAAGAAATTTCTACCATAGGCTTATAAATTTTCTATAATCTCCACTACTGAAATGTGTACACAAGTCTAGAATCCAAAACGACTTTTCATTTGGTTGTACTGTGGGCTTTTTATGACAAGGTAGGGAAACATGGTCAAGTGACTAAAATTAATCAAGCTAGCCAACTCAATAAATCAAAACCACTATATTCTCTTCTTTCACCTCATCTCCTCAAACACATCAATCAAATTTCTTCCCTTTTCTTGTTTCTCTCTTTTTTTTTTCTTTTGCTCTTTTGAATCTCTTAGGCTCATATGACTATTTTCTTTTGTGTTGGAATTTTATGAGAATTCTAATTTTCTTTTGAGCTAAACAATCACACATCTTTATTCACCACTATTTTACATATATCTTTTCCACATCACAAATCTAATCATCTTTAATCTCCTTACAACTATTATAACTCGATGAAAATCTCATAGAAAAGATAAAAAATGGAGGTATGCCTAATGGGGTTGACTAAGGATAGTTTAATATGTGAAAGGATAATGTTTAGGAATTGAGCTAACAAAAATGGCCTAAAAGCATTTTCTAGTCTTGTGCACACAATGCAGTCTCGAAACAGAAATGAAGCAAGTTCTAGAAAAATTAAAACATACATGCTTATCACACATCAAATGAAAATAATGCTAAAAATCTCACTTAGGGTGAAATTATGTTCTTCTTTTGTAAACATCAAATCCAACCTAATCTATCATGCAAGTGCAAGTTTCAAAAATCAAACTCTTTATACGGTATTCTACATTCATAGGCTAATTTTAATCACATTCACAATTGACTCAAACATCAAAAGATTAATAATCAATCGCATTATCTTGTTCACAAGAGACAGTTTTAAAAATTCAACTCAAAAAGGTTTAAAAATTTTTAACTAGGCTGAAATTTAAACTAAAACTAATATGCACAAATTTAAATACGAAATTAAAGCATAATTAAATAAAATGAAGAAAAGTGTCAAACTCTTGTCCACATCCCCCCAAACTCAATTCATTCAAAGAGTGGAAAAAGTTTGAAAACCAAACAAACTTGTTATCTACTTTTTTCTTCTAGTTTCGATCGCTACCAGGTGCAACAAGATCAACTTTTGCGTCGATCGATGTGAACCCCTTGTGTCGAGCTGCACATATGCTCGAAGTACAGCACTGTCGACTCCTCCATGTCGACAGACGCCAGGTGCTTCGATCAACATAGCCTTCTTGTGTCAATCTCTTTAGACTGGATCAATGTGGCTCACGTAAACTCCTCCGTGTCGACCAACTGTATCGGTCGAAACAGATAGTTCCATTTTTTTCAAAAACATAAATAAACTTAAATACAAAAAGCATAATAAAAGGATAAAAGGTTCCACTCTTGTCCACATTCCCCCAAACTTATTTCCAAGAGAGGAAAGAGTTTGAAAATCAGATAAGAGTGGGAAGCAGCAGTTGATCTCAGACATCAACTTTTTATTCACCGGAGGCTAGAATCGCTCGACATTGACTTTAGTGGCTGCTGGTATCCGCGTTGGTCGACATGTGGTGTATCGCTTGACACGAGGCCTTCTTGTCGACTCACGTTAGGTCAAAGTATGCCTTTGTTGATCCCTTTTTGTCGATCGACACCAGACATGTCAATCAATACAAAAGCCTCCTGAATTTGTTTTAAAATATTTGAAATAATAAATATTAAAATACAACTCAAATCAGTAATCCTCCAATAGAATTAGTAGCATGTCTAAACCTATCATTCCCCGAAAACGGCGCCAATTTGATCACTGGTATTTCTACCCGATTAATAATAGCACAGTGGCCAAATAAATTTCTAAACTCGAAGGTTGTCGAACCCACAAAGAATGATATAGGAAATAAACTTATGTACTAAAACAAAGTTTTTGGATAAATTGTTTGAGAAATTGGAAAATCGAATTTGGGTTTTTTTAAATAAAAATAAAGATTTAAAGAAAATAAAGGATAATACAGATCCTAGGATTGAACTTCTATTCGGAATAAAATGCAATTAAATAATCAATCATAGTCATGCGACAAGTGAGATATGAGATAAGTGTTAAGACTTCCTTGGTCCGGAAAATAATAACTAGATTATAAATAAGTGACTATCTCCTATTGATAAAAAATAATACCTATTAATCAATCTCATAAGATCAACAAATTTAAGACCATACAATCTATTACTTCTTGGTTCGACAGTACAGATCACATCATGCATTCCTAATCCCACTATCAATATTCACCTCTCGATCCTTCTATCAATCGGTAGACATGTAAATCAATCTTTACCTCTCGGTCCTTCAATTAATTTAGAATTATAAAATAAAATAGGAATCACAAACCATCAGCAATGAATAAATCAACCCTAAGCATGCATCTAAAATAGTTGTACAAACCCTAGAATCTTAGAGGAAAATCAACTAGACGTAATTAAATAAAAAGACATAATTAAATGGAAAGTAAACTGCATAAATAAAATAGGAATAGGAATTCGAAAGTACATAAATAATATTAAAAAAAACTAAAGAGTAAAAAAATAATACAGAAATTGAGGTGAAGAAGAGATATAGGAACTAAGACCACCCACAACAGTGCCCCTCTGCTCAGGGTTATAACTAAAAGGCAAGCACTTTTTTAATTTAAAAATATAAAAATTTGAAACAGTTGCTTGACACTTGATTGACCACAACTCTCTTCCGTCTAACAGTGACCTACTTCACATTTGTTATGCAACAGACACGTGGCTATGTTAGTCCTTCTTTTTTTTTCATTATTTAATTATTAAAATATATTTAAATCTATGTAAAAATCTCCTATAAATAAAAACTACAATAAACTTTCAAAAAAAAATCTTCTATAATTAATTTGCTTGTAATTTAAACTTTCGTGTATTATATTTATATTTAGTTTTTATTAATTATCATAATTTTTATTTATTAAGTAAATTTTGAATTTTTAGAGAATAACATTTTATTTGTTATAATTATATAACTATTTAAATATTTTAAAATTATTTATATAAATATAATTAGAAAGTGTGTTGGGTGGGTTAGGTCACAGATGGGAGAAGTGAAAATATTAGTTTGTGGTTGTATAATGGATAAAAGAAAAATATATATTTTATTAAATGGTTGGGTCACTTCCGGTGACTGAAAGGGATAGCCTATGGTCCCATAGCCATAGGGGAGGTCCCAGTCCAACGATTATATTGATCTAGAGGGGTATTTATAGAGTTGTTGTGGTCTTTACATGGCAGAATCCTATAAGAAATAAGATTATATTTGATGTAAATCTTAATCTTAATATCATATTTTACATTTATCTTCCTTTTTGGGTCTTCAAGGCATCCAATTTGATATATATCTTCTATTTTCACCGAATCTCGCCCAAATAATTGTAAATAATGTGTTCTCTTTCAGACTGCTCTGTATGTCAACCAACATGGCTGGCATCGGTCTAAACGGAATCTTCATGTCGCTAGAAATCTCTCACGTCGACCTTTTCTGCACAAACTCACAATTTTGGCAATTACTTTTGTTGCCGAACTTTGATTGACCCGATTCTATTTTCATTAGAAAGATAATTTAAATATCTCTCTATTGTCATGCTCCATTAACTCAAATTCCATGTGTGGGATAAGTTGTGATTGTTTCTTTGAATATCTACAGAATTCAGTATTGGTTTCCAATAAATTTAGCCTCAAACCTTCAAAATTTGACCATGGCAAGCATAAAATCACTCTAGATAGACTTATGCAACTAAAACTAAGGAAATAAACCAACACATGACGAAAATACTATTAAATCAGACCAAGTAAGAGGGAAAATATGAATTCATCATAGTGAATCTTTGAAATCCAAACCAGTAAGGCAAATAATTGATGCATGAATATTTGTTCGTCGTCTGGACATAAACTAGAGGGTTTTCTTCTGCTCGGTGTTCATTGCATTTGAGGCGTACCTCGATAGACTTTTGAACATCTGGTTGTATTCAGTTACGGACATATGTCCTTCAACTAGGCGATGGAATTCTGCTTGCTTCTGCACTTGGTAAGTCAAATGGATATACTTGGCGTAGAACTCGTCCTTCAAAATATCCCAATTAGGGCTTCTTCTTGTTCAGGAGTGAGAGTCTTCAGATGTGTGTCCCACCAGTGCTCAGCCTCATCAATCAACTGAAATGAGATACACTAGACCTTTTAGCGGTCGGTGTAGTCTAGTGTCATGCGAATTTTTTCTATGGACTTGATCTATGTTTCAGCCTCGGTGGATCTTTGGTTCCATCAAGTAGTGGTGGGTTTTGTCTAATTAAGATTTCTCCGATTCTTTTTGGTTTCAGTGTGACGCTCTTAGTTGTTAGGATGAATTTCATATTAGTATGGCTCCATATTTTTGTTCGTTTTGGAGCCTATTGTCCTGATCTGGACGTTGTCCTTCTATATTTAGATGGGGTTGGCCTCTTCCACAACCTCTTTCTCGGCCTTGTACTTGGCCTCTACCTCAGCCTCAACCTCTAGCAGGGGCTTCTCTATGTGGCATTCTACAAAATAAATAATCATTAAGTGGGGCATTCACAACCCAAAAGTACGCACAATGCGTAAAGATAATCCCTTTTAGGATCGCATGCAATAGAACAATTTATGTAACACTGATAAGGAGGGTTGTCCCTCAATAAAAGGAGTTAAGAACTTATAAGGATAGGTATTCCATTCAATGCTAGGCAACAACCAAGTTCACACTAATCGATTTGTTTGTCCCAGATCAGAGTACGTATGATGTGTAGCAGAAGTGTAAAGACAGTTATTCACACTCTTAATACGCAGGCAACTAAGTTTCAACTTAACTCAGTTTTTAAGTTACAATTTTGATTGGCCAGCAGGTTAGATTACCGATTAACAGTTATTAACAGTCAACAGTTATACACTTCAACACTTTTCAGACAAGTGTTGAAGGTTTCAAAGTACAATTGTAAACTGTATGATGCGTAAGTAAGTAAACTCTAAATGACGCATGATATTTATAGTGGTTCAGAGCCTTAAGTCCTATGTTCACTCTTCGGAAAATGATCTGGTAATTCACTAAGTAATGAAGATACAATCCTCACGATCTATAGCCAAATGCTCTAGAAGCCATCATCCACAGCAGAATGGATCACTCGCTCAGGCTGTTGTTCTTCATTCCTTCTTCAGTTCCTCAAAGCCAGATACCACTTCGAAGTCTCCTAGAACTGGTAGTCGTCGGAAATGGATTGAGGACAAACCTCCCTTCTCCTTCTCCGATAGGTGGATGGTTCAACTCTTCCAAAAATGTATGTTGGTTGGCAGTTGCCCGTGATAACCTTCTTTTTCTTATAAAATTAGGTTGTTGTGTTCTCACTTGAAAAGTAAGAACACCAAAAGAGTAGATTCAGTCAAAAGACTTAATCCTCGTGTACACAAGGTCACACGGTGAATTTCGTAAGAATGCCTCGTGTTCAACAAATAAACCATAGAAATAATTCCGTTAGGTTGAGAGATTTCAATGTGTTTGAGTTTTAAATTCAGCAGAGTTACAACTTGGTTTTCAGATTCTCGATTGATTTGTTGTCTTTGATCTTTCTGCTATTTATAGTTGGAAATTTGAAAATAGTCGGTAGAGACATTTCGGAAGATGTCCAATCCGAGTCCATTGTTCACTGTAAAGTAGACCTGTTCCTCTACCTTTTCTGAACCACTTCAATGCTTTTTGCAGGGCAGTTTATACTTGATGTGTCAGACGCCGAACAACGTTGCACACCAGTCATAACTGAGTGTTTCTCCGTCTATCATCATTGGATTCTTTAATGTTATTTTATGACTGTTCGGCATCTTTCTGTTCACGTATTCCTTTGACATGAAACTGTCTTGACCTGAAACTTTGAGCGCCTCTCGACAGTTTCTTTATGAAAACTGTGTCCACAGTTTTCTTTGATATGCAATCCTTGACTGTTGAAATACTGTCTGCACAGTTTTTTGCATCCGTTACTCTGCTCAGTTTTCTCGTAATCCTTGACAATTTTCTCGTCTGAACGTCTTCTTTTTAAAAAACTATTCCACAATTTTTTACAGTTCTCTTCTCCTCGACTATTACAACTCGATTATCCTATACAAGGATTACATGAGGTAATAACTCTAAGGCCTAAACTTTGGTACTCAGTTTTAACACATCAAAACATCAATTTTAAGGAAAGATTTCTACATCAACACCTAACAATTTCCCCCTTTTTGATGTTGTCAAAACCATACCTTTAAGTCTATCTAGGTCGGCAAGAAGATGCAGTTGATCTGAGTTTACAAGGTTTGTCAATCTAACACTAATCACTCTAATTGATCTTCCCCCTGAATGAGAGAGGCATTCTCGATTAATATAAATCAAATTAGAGCGATTAGAGATAGGATTGTTGATCACACTATAATATGTGAATTCATCTAGAAAAGAAACAAGGTAAGAGACAATGAGTAGTTATCTTCAAACCAACAGTTTTTCACTTTTCACTATATATGTTCGATTACAAATACATGAAAAGTTTTAAAACTGTGGTAACAGAAGAAGACACAAAAAGAAATTCAAATTAACAGAGCTACTCCTTTTGCTTATCTTAATCTTTGTCCTTCTCCTTATCTTGATTTGAAGAATCTGCATTCTTTGACTTTGAGGAGGTTGTGGCAGAAGTGGAGGATCCAGCTTGCGCCTGAAGAGTTGTGGCCACTTCCATGAAAATTTTCAACTCTTGCTCTTTAGAAGCTCTAATTGCTTCTAATTCCATTCTTATCTCTTCATCCCGCAATCTCTATTCCTCTTCTCGCCTTCTCTGCTCCTCTTCTCGCCTCTCTATCATTTTCAACTTCAGCTTCATAGTTTCATCTCTTCTTTCTCCCCCCTTTTTTGACAAAATCAAAAATTGTAAGGATTCGTTGATCCATCTCCTGTCTCAGAACATCAAGGGGTAGGTGAGGTGCAGCTATAGAGATGGGATCGAGAGACATTGTTCCTTCAAATGCAGCCAGTGCTCTAGAGTCTTCGCCAATTTTACTCTGAGATGTGGCAGTAGATGGCTCTGGTTGATGGTGAGCTCTGCTATTTGCTTCTTCTTCATCTTTTTGCTTTGCTATTGCTGCTGCATTTCTTGCCTGTTCGGCAACATCATCTTCTTCTTTTCTAAAGGCTTCAACAGCTGCTGCTTCTTCATCTTTTCTTCTCAATTCTGTTGTTGTTTCTTCTTCTTGCTTTCTCTTTAGCTCAGCAGCTTCATCTTCTTCTCATTTCTTTTGTTCTGACTCAATTCTCTTTTGCTCAGCTTCACGGTTTAATCTTTGAAAATCTTCTTCTTCCTTGCGAATCCACTAAGCTTTCGTGACAGAATATTCTTTGGCAATTTTGGTTTGGAATAATCGCTTAAAATGCTTTTGGAGAAACTATTTTGCTTGCCATTGATGAACAAGCTCGACAACTTTTTCGACAATTTCTGCAAGGGATATTGCTCTAGAGAGTATGATCGCTTGAGCCAAGGTCTCTTCATCTTCTTTCCTAAGCTTCTCTTCCTCTTCTTTTCTCAATCTTTCAAGCTCCATTTCTGCTTCATTTTCTCTTCTCAATCTCTGAAGCTCCTTTGCTTTTACATCCTCAAGCTCTAAAAGATCCATTAGATCTCATCTGTCTTTGTATTGAGCCAAATTTGAAGATTTTGTATATTCACAAGAGTATCATGATTCTTATCAATTCTGCGGAGAATAGACTCGAGATATGTTTCATCTACTGCGTGTGTGGGAGGTTCTGAAAGACCAAATCTATTAGCAAAAATTTCTTGCAATGGTTGTTGCTTGACAGTTCGTTCAACTGGCTCAACAACAGTTTTCTGGATTTGCTCTTTTTGCACGGCAGTAGATTTCTAAGGAGGTGGATCTTGATTAGCAACAACTGTCATCGGCAGATCCTGGTTGACAATTTCCTGGATCGGCAGTTTTGAAATTGTTCCTCCTGTCTCTAAGACCGTCTGGGTAATAATCTTCATGACTGTTTCAGGCGTGGCCTCGTGATCTTTGATAATTGAGCTTCCAGAAGATGTTGAGGGAGTGAAAGGTGGCCAAGGAGGAGAATCATTTTCTGAAGGAGTTGGGCTTTGAAGATCCACAATAGGCATTGTCCTATCCTCTGGATTACCTTCAAGAGCTTCAGTCTGCTTGCCCTTTCTACTCCTTTTTCTTTCTTCTTCTAAGATACT
The DNA here is from genome assembly GCA_026898455.1 of Plectranthus barbatus. Classification (NCBI taxonomy): domain Eukaryota; kingdom Viridiplantae; phylum Streptophyta; class Magnoliopsida; order Lamiales; family Lamiaceae; genus Plectranthus; species Plectranthus barbatus. Next base: position 1,524,016 of record JAPKLW010000019.1, on the reverse strand, counting down.
CGTAAGTACCAACCTCCTTCTCTTCTCCGTCTTTGTCGAAGCAGCTTCTTCCTGTACACACTTTTCTTTAGTAGGATGTGAGTTGGACTCATCAACAATGACAACTTCCGGATCAACACCATTCTCCTATTGATTTCCATTGCTATCATCATCATCTCCACCATTGTCATCATCACCTCCTTCTTCTGTTTTTCCGTAAATCTTATCATTTTGAGGTAGAAAATCAGTTGAGACCAGGTATTCCCCTTCTTCCCTAAGACCTATCAGTTTCTCTATCAGGTAACTGAGTTTTAGCCCGAAACAAACATCGGAATTGAATTTGTTGGTTTCCCGAATGGTCTTTTTCTTTCTAGCATGCTCAAGAATACGACCAAAAATAAATTAAGCCCAGTTCCCTCCTGGGCCATCATCCAACACTATCATAACAGCGTACATGGGTTGACTTAGTTCCGAGAAGGATCCTGCACCACAGTAGATCATTCTAAGCGCTATCTCACTTAGAGTCTTGTAGAAAAGATTCAATTTTGAAACTTTTGTGGGTAGATGAAACTTGTCTTTATGCTCTGGCTTCTTCCAGACCATCCAATGTCGTTGTTGTGCCCCATCATCACTCTTTATGTAACTAACGATCTGTTCACCAGTGCTGGGTAGATGGAAAAAATTTGCAATAGTATCGGCATTGATAAGCATCGGAACTTTTTTTACCCTTGTTCTGAAGGATTTTCCGCCTTTGTCAACAATCGCATTCTAATAAAATTCAGCGACGCGGTGAGGCTTGAACTTGTGAGGGTGTAAGATCAGTAACTTTATCAACTTTTCTTTGTGTAACTTGTCATAAAACTTCTCATCGGAACATAGGTAATCGATCTCCTTCAGATTCAAAATTTTCTCCTTAAAAACTTGACTTACTCGGATATCCTTGTTGGAGAGGTCGACGACATCGACTGATTTGTTTGATCGACGCTTTCTTGAATTTCCAAGTGCGCTCGGACCTTCGCCGGATGAAATCTTCTTCTTACCCATGATATCTTAAATAATGTGGATGGTATAAGGTTTCAAGATTGGGGGCACTTTGATTTTTAGAAAGAGGGTTGTAGAAATCAAATGAGGATGATGAGTGATCGCAAAAGGTTTAATCGAGGTTTTGACCCTATGAGATCCACGATTGAGATGATCTATAACTTTATATGATAATCAGTTGTGATGAGGGCTGACGTAGGGATGTCTGTTCCTATTCTGTTGCGGCGTGCGCATAGTGCGTGAATGTGGCGACGTGTCTCCGCCTAATACGCCATGGCACCGCTCTTCATGTAGTGTTCCTTCCAGCCGACTTCTTCTTAAAATTTCAGATCCTGCTCTTGAGAATAGGGACAGTTTTCCTTCTGAACCTCTCTTGGCAAACTGTTGGGTCGGTTTCCAACTGTCAAAAAGAAAACTGGTGATTTATGAAAACTGCTAGGATAGTTTTGATATAGCTTGGTTTCGCACATCCTTATACAAGATTCTGAGGTTCCGTACTGCTGAATCACGACCTTTCACTAATTTTTGTACTCATCTTCAGTCTACTCGTCCACGTGTCAATGAGCGATTGAACCATGCAGTTGTCAGGCATTCAATACTGACGTCTCAAATCTTGAACCTGTTTGCAGATTGTCATGTCGACATTTATGAATCGTCGCATGCACTGGATCATGCCAGAGATGTTGTCTATAAATTGCTTCTCCTTGAGAACAAGGAAATGGACAATACTCATATTTTTTTAATATCCCAGAAGTAGCTTCTCTCTAATAAAAATAGCTATCCCCGCTGATATCAAGATAATGCGAGGCAAGATCCTGAACCCGACTGGGTTGGTAGTGCAGCACTGGGGGAATTCTCCTCTTTATAATTCTGTGATGAGAAGTTTGAGATCAAATAACCTTGAGTCCTTTGTAACCCAAAAGCCTTCTTCCTTTCATGAATATATACTGAAGGTTATTGCTGACGAGTGCTATGTCGCGGAAGGTCATGAGATTCATGCCAACCTTCATGGTTATGAGATCTGCTGGTCTCCGGAGTCTTTTTCCCTCAGTTTTGGACTTCCACATGGTGGAACGCCCGTGATGGACTATGATGGATTTATATACTGAAAGCATTATGATTGGTATATTATGTATAAGGTCGATTGGTTAATATACTGGGAATCATAAATGTTGTATGTTCATCTCCTGTCTGAATTAACAAATGTGTGTCGCAAACGCAATTATCCTCTTATCTCGTTGATAGGGAGATCATACGATGAGTAGAAGATCACAGAAGATCGTATGGATCGTTTGACCTAGCGAGATATAAATAGTTATCACAGCTGAGACAGTTCCAGGATAAACTGTCGGTGTAGGCTGCAGCATACGCAGTAATAAACATCTTATCTTGGATGGCTTGGTATGCTGGTGTGGGGCACACATTGATAAGGACCTAAGTCAAGATTGATTCTTTTATCTGACATTAAAAGAATCTAGATCTCTATGGCTTGACGAGATCCTAAGCCTAAATGAAGGTACAGAAGTATATGCAGATTGTGTATTACTTTGAGTTGCAGTGAAAGGCTCTAGTTGAGCTTGTATATCTGTATCTTGGGTAATGGCAGTTTGTATATGACTGTCTGGTACTGGAACTAGGTAACCACATCCAGTATAGGATGGTTACATTCCCTGAACGGCTTAAAAGGTTCGTTATGCTAAGTCCTGCAGGCTGATTAAGTTCAAGCATAAGTGAAAAAGGTTTGAGTGGATTGATTCAAGAATATAAGATGTTAATTAATTAAATAGCTTGTCAGAGCTTAAATTAATTAACGAATGTCTGTAACCTTAAATGTGGGGATATACCGAGCCCATGCAACCCGTACCTCAAAACCTGGTAGCAAATATGTAGGACAGTATTGATTCTTTGGTGGAATGAATCAATATTAATTAATTGATTATATTCTGGGTTGAATATGAGAATTAATTAATTGATAGGCCTTATTTGCTATTTGCATTTTGGTCCCTAGTCTGGCCCATGAAACTCAAGCCCAATAGGAGTCCAGTAATTTCCTATAAATAGGCCTCAGTTCCTCAGATCTCAACACACCACAAGATCATAAGTTACTCACAGCAAACTAGTTTTGGGAGCTGTGCTGATCGACTAAGATCTGAGAACGAGGAGGAAATTCTGCTTCTCAACCGGGCAAGGGATCTGATAGAGAATCTTCACCAGATTTTCAGATCGAGTCGGGATACAGATCAGAAGATCAAATCAGGAGGATTTTTCTTCTTCTCTCTCTCCTAGTTTTTTCGAAAAATAATTATTTTATTTTCATAGATTTATTTTCTCAATCTATTAGGAAATCAAATCTTTGTGCGTGGGAAAGATCAAAGGGCATCTCCGCGCACGCGTTCTTCAGAGTTCATCGATCCAGGTATTCCGCATAAAGCCATAAACCTTCTTATGCATAATAATATAGGAGCATGCTAGGATTGTTCATAGGCATAGCAATTTATTTTTGATATTCCAATTAACGATCCTTGGCAAACGGACTTCGTGATTCAGTTCACGAATCCCTTCAATTGGTATCAGAGCTAGGTTAATTAATTGGCTCTATCGGAAAAATAATATTGCCTATGATTATGCATGATTATTATTATTGATTGCATGCAATGAATGGTTTTTGGATTGATTGTATGTTTTTCGTCCTCGTGATTCTCGGGTTAATCCGCCCTTTTATATGGATTCGTTTTTCACCCACGAGATAAATCCGTGGTTAGATTTAGATTTTTAGATTGTAATTAGGAATATTCAATGTAATCTTTTATTTAAAAATTAAATCTGTAAAACAAAAAACGAAGAACGCGAAGAACACGAACAACGAAGGGCCGCACGACGCGTGACAGTGCCGGCACGGTGGGAGGCCATGCACGGCGGTCAGGCATGGCAGGGCACGGCAGCTGGGCGCGCGGCGGGGCCACGACAGCGACGCAGGCGAGCGTTGCACGGCCGGATGCCAGCCAGGGCTGGTGCGGCATCTCCGGGCGAGGTCGACGGCACGAGGGAGGCTGGGGCAGATGGCCGGGACGACGATGCGCGGCCAGGGCGCACGGGCGCGCGCGCGCAGCAGGCTTGCGCGACTTTGCGCGCGCGACGGCATCGCGTCTCCCCCACCTCGGTCGACGTCAGCGGGCGGAGCAGGTGGTGTGGCGGTGGCTCGGGTGGCCGGCGATGCGGGCTGGGCGGCGACGGGACTGGGCATGCGGCCGAAATGCCAAAAAACCCTAGGGTTTTTTGCGTGGTTCGCGCGAGCCCTGATTTCGTTGATGCGCAATTCCGGTGAGTCACGGAGGCTGACGGTGGAGAAGAAGAGTGAACGATGGTTCGGGCGACGGTCGGGGCAAGCCGGGGCGGCAGCATGCGAAATGGGTAACGGCCAGAGGAGGCAGATCACAGGCTACAACCATGCACGTATGTGCATGGCTGTTGCGCGACTCCGAGAGCCCTCACGGCGGCGGCGGCGAGTCGCCAGCGGCGGTGGTTCGCCGGTGGTGGCTCGTCAGGCTAAGTTCTCACGGACTATTGGGATTGCAATGTGTGCCTAGGTCCGCGATTTGGTTAACTGGCCCAGTTGTCCAATTTTCCAATAAATCAAATCTTGGAGGCCCAAATTCGGAAAATGAATTCAGATCTCAATCCAAGTAGTGGGAGCCCAGTCGAAGTTCTGTATTATTAATTCCAACTTGTAATAGTTAGAATTAATTTTTATTTCGTATCATGGGGCCACGAGGTCATTTTTTATTTGCTTTATTATTTGTCTTCGCATGATATACGTGTTTAATTTAATTGCGCAGCATACAAGCATGTTGTAGATAATAGGAGCACATTTACTGCTTTTATTTACAGCTTTAAAGCATGCTATGTGATTTATTTAATATAATTAATTATAACTTTAAATTCGGGGTTCATGCCTTGCATGATAGAATTTTAGCAATGTTATAATTATGGCTACATAAAATAATCTGTGCAATTGAACCTTATGAACTAAAAATTACTAAGCTCATAATTTAGTAAGACCTCCACAACGCGATCCTTTATTGGAAGTGGGTAATTTATTAGGTAAACGTCTACATGTGTAGCTTACTTAATTTATTATTCATAAGTTCTAATAGATAGGATTTCTTAAAACAAACATTTAATTCATGTGAGAAGTGGGAGCTCATGCGTAAACGTCTACATGTGTAGCTTGCGTATTGAATTTTCATAAGTTCTCTAGGGATTGAATTAAATGAGACAACCTTATTATAGGGATCGGGTGTTTTCTAATAGATCCTTATATGGGAGGGTTGGCTTTGGTGGTAAGCTAGCTTAGATGTTATCCAGAGTATAACTCATTTGTGATGTCCTTGCTCAATAGGATAATATGGTCTTTAGTTAGTCTCCAATTATTAATTCCATTTATCTAAGGAACCCAGACATGGATCGGAATTAAAGGACTGGAATTGAAAGATGCAGTCTGGTTAAGTGTTTTGTTGTAAACGTCCACATGTGTGGCTTGCAATAGTAATACTTAGGCAAATTGGAGCAAACATTAATATTGCTTTATCATAAGGTTTCAATATTTAATTGTTTCAATAGTTTGCGACTGTGTTTTAATTTCTGTTTCTTAATTTATTGTTTTCAGACATGTCTATTGCTCACGTTGTCAACCTCTTAATAACAAACCCTTTAACTTGTCCGAATTTTCCTGAGTGGAAGTTATGCTTCATGGAAATACTCTGCACTGCAAAACATGCCCATATACTTTACATGGACCCTCTAACTCCTAAGTATTGGAACTGTACTGGTTATGAGCGAGTGTTCTATGACAGATGGGTAGCTTCTGATGAGTTTGCCCGCAAACTCATCATGAAGAGTCTGTCTAGAGAATTAAAGCTCAAGTACAAGAAGTTCGGATCTGCTGTTGAGATATGGAGGGACCTTGTGAAGGTTTATGGGAAGGTGAGACGAACTGTCAGTTATAATCTTGTAGAGGACCTAATCTGGGAGTTCGTTGCTTCTGCACTTTATCAGTATGATGAGAATTATGAGAAAGTACAGAAAGAGAGGTGGACAAGTCAGCAAGCGGGCAAAAATAAACATTGTCCTGCACTCTCTCTCTGATTCTTATGATGATTTCATCAAGTCCCTCGGTACTAGGCTCGAGTTTACTCTTCCTGAGTTGCTCTTAGCCCTGATGCGAGAGGAATCTGACCTTAGGGCATTGGAATTTGCTCCAACTTTGTCAGCTTTTGACAAGTCAGTTGCTGAAGCAAAGGAAATGCTTAAAAGGTTAGATGAAGTAGAATGAGCAGAAGATGTCATCAAGCCATGCAAACGCAAGCGAAGTGAAGTAGATTGTCTAGTGCCTAGCACGGGTAGACAAGGTACGTCATGTGCACTTATAACGGAAACATGTTTAGCATCAGTTTCTACCCATTCTTGGGTAGTGGATACTAGAGCTACTGACCATGTTTGTTATGTTTGCAGGGGTTCAGGCCGACTAGGCAGCTGAAGCATGACGAGATTACCATCTCAATGGGCAGCGGAGAACGAGTCTCAGCAGTAGCCATTGGAGATTTTACTTTATGCTTTGAAAACAATGTTGTGATTTTGAGAGATGTTTTATATGTGCCGGTTTTTCGGCGGAACTTAATTTCAGTTTCCAAGTTATTTTGTGATGGATATTCAGTTATTTTTTATAGTGGAGTTTCTATCATTGGTAATAACGGTGTTATCTGTCATGGTAAACTGATGGACTCTCTCTTTATCATTGATTGTATGCATAAATCTTCCGTGAATGTTACAAACTCATCCAATAATAATAATCATTTAAAGAGAAAGTTTTCTTCCGATGAGGATCAAACATATCTCTGGCACTTGAGACTAGGTCACCTCAATCTAAAGAGGATTAAAAGATTAGCATGCGATGGGCTCTTGGATTCTTTCCAAGTGGTACCGCATCAAATCTGTGAGTCCTGTATAGAAGGAAAGATGACGACCAGGCCTTTTAAGGCAAGTCAGTCTCGAGCAGAGAATGTGTTGGAATTGATCCACTCTTATGTGGACCAATGTCCACGCAAGCTCGTGGAGGTTTTGAGTATTTTGCCACTTTCATTGACGATTACTCAAGATTCGGATATGTCTATTTGCTTCGCCATAAGTCTGAATGCTTTGAAAAATTCAAAGAGTTTAGGACTAACGTAGAAAAGAAGCTAGGTAAGACTATCAAGACACTACGATCAGATCGTGGTGGAGAATACCTCAGTAACGAGTTCTTGCAGTACTTGTCAGATAACGGGATTACATCCCAGTGGACTGCACCAGGAACCCCTCAACAAAATGGTGTAGCGGAAAGAAGAAATAGGACTCTCTTGGAAATGGTCAGGTCGATGATGAGTTATGCAAGCTTGCCGATTTCGTTTTGGGGATATGCCTTGGAGACAGCGGCCTATTTGCTTAACCTGGTACCTTCTAAATCAGTTCCTAAAACACCTCTGGAACTCTGGTATGGGTGAAAGCCAAGTTTGAATAGAGTGAGGGTTTGGGGATGTCCAGCATATGTGCTGACAAAGGAACCTGATAAGTTAGAAAGTAGGTGTAAGCTGTTGCTGTTTGTAGGATATCCCAGGCAAACGAAAGGTGGTTACTTCTATTGCCCTGAGAATCAAAAAATCATTGTCAGTAGCAACGCGAGATTCTTGGAGGATGAATATGTAAGAAACCACAGATCCAAGAGTGAAATTGTCCTCCACGAGCTTGAGGACAAGGAAGCAATTCCATCAGGAAAGCCCATTGTAATGGTAAATCCACCTACAACAGGTGAGGCTATACCAACACTTCCACTAATGCAAGGTATGGGACCAACGCGTACTGTGCCAACTACTGACACGGTTCAGATGCCTCATCGCAGTGGGAGGGTTGTCCACCAACCCGAATGGTACATGTTCGTGGGAGAGTCTTCCGACTTGATCCTGGAAAACGGACTGGATGATACCGATCCCTGGACATATGACGAGGCGGTATCTGATAAGGATGCAGACAAATAGCTGATCGCCATGGATTCTGAAATAGAATCCATTACGGCTATGGATGTATACCAGAAAACTGATTTACCAGATGGCTGTCGAGCCATAGGGTGCAAATGGGTATACAAAAGAAAGAAAGGAGCGAATGGTGAAATTACAGCTTTTAAAGCAAGGCTGGTGGCGAAGGGTTATAGCCAGAAAGAAGGTGTAGACTATGACGAGACCTTCTCACCGGTAGCCATGCTTAAGTCCATTCGTATACTCCAAGCCATAGCAGCACATAAGGACCTAGAAATCTGGCAGATGGATGTCAAAACTGCATTTCTAAACGGGTACCTTGAAGAAGGTAGGGACATCTATATGCAACAGCCAGAAGGTTATGTGCAGAAGGGCGAAGAACATTTGGTCTGGAAGCTAAGGAAGTTGCTGTATGGACTTAAACAAGCTTCACGGTCATGGAATCTGCGTTTTGATGAAGTGATTAAATCCTATGGATTTTCACAATGCTCAAACGAGAGTTGCGTGTACCGTCTATGTGTCAGCGGAAGCGTGGTGTTCCTTGCACTTTATGTAGATGATATTCTCCTATTTGGCGACAATGTGGAAGTATTGTCGGGCATAAAGGGGTGGTTATCCGAGCAGTTTCATATGAAGGACCTTGGGGAGGCAGGATACATCCTAGGGGTAAAAGTATTGCGGGAGCGCAATAAGAGGATGCTGACCTTGTCTCAAGGATCATATGTGGATACTGTGATTGCCCGTTTCAGCATGCAAACTGCCAAGAAAGGTCTGTTACCCTTGAGACATGGCATATATCTTTCCAAGGATCAGTGTCCGGTGACACAAAGGGAGAAAGATGAAATGAGGAACGTGCTGTATGCATCGGCCGTGGGGAGCCTCATGTATGCAATGCTATGTACGAGGCCAGATATCTGCTTTGTTGTAGGCATGGTAGCGAGATACCAGTCTAACCCTGGACAGGCGCATTAGACCGCGGTAAAGCACATACTCAAATACCTAAAAAGGACTAGAGACTATTGTCTCGTCTATTAGTGTGAGGAGTTATGCCCTATGGGTTATACTGATTCGGATTTCCAGGCAGACCGAGATGAAAAGAAGTCCACCTCTGGCTATGTGTTTACATTGGGAGGTGGGGCCATATCATGGAGGACTGCAAAGCAGAAGTGCATTGCGGACTCCACCATGGAAGCAGAGTATGTGGGAGCTTCTGAAGCTTCGAAAGAAGCGGTATGGTTTCAAAACTTCCTTCTGGAGTTGGACGTGATTCCTGATGGATTTATATACTGAAAGCATTATGATTGGTATATTATGTACAAGGTAGATTGGTTAATATACTGGGAATCATAAATGTTGTATGTTCATCTCCTGTCTGAATTAACAAACATGTGTCGTAAACGCAATTATCCTCTTATCTCGTCGATACGGAGATCATACGGTGTGTAGAAGATCACAGAAGATCGTATGGATCATTTGACCTAGCGAGATATAAATAGTTATCACAGCTGAGACAGTTCCAGGATAAACTGTCAGTGTAGGCTGTAGCATACGCAGTGATAAGCATCTTATCTTGGATGGTTTGGTATGCTGGTGTGGGGCACACATTGATAAGGACCTAAGTCGATATCGATTCTTTTATCTGACATTAAAAAAATCTAGATCTCTATGGCTTGACGAGATCCTAAGCCTAAATAAAGGTACAGAAGTATATGCAGATTGTGTATTACTTTGAGTTGTAGTGAAAGGCTCTAGTTGAGCTTGTATATCTGTATCTTGGGTAATAGAAGTTTGTGTATGATTGTCTGGTACTGGAACTAGGTAACCACATCAAGTATAGGATGGTGACATTCCCTGAACAGCTCAAAAGGTTCGTTATGCTAAGTCCTGCAGGCTGAATAAGTTCAAGCACAAGTGAAAAGGTTTGAGTGGATTGATTCATGAATATAAGATGTTAATTAATTAAATAGCTTGTCAGAGCTTAAATTAATTAACGAATGTCTGTAACCTTAAATGTGGGGAAATACCGAGCCCATGCAACCCGTACCTCAAAACGTGGTAGCAAATAGGTAGGATAGTATTGATTCTCTGGTGGAATGAATCAATATTAATTAATTAATTATATTCTGGGTTGAATATGGGAATTAATTAATTGATAGGCCTTATTTGCTATTTGCATTTTGGTCCTTGGTCTGGCAGGTGCACCCATGTCTACACGTTCCCCTTCCCTTGGAATCGCATTCTCGTTTTCAATATCTTCAAGAACGATATAACTCCTTGACTTGTGATTACTCACATATTCGTCCTCCAAGAATCTAGCGTTGGTGCTAACAACGACTCTCTGACTCTCAGGATAATAAAAGTAACCACCTTTTCTTTGCCTGGGATACCCTATAAATAACATTGCTTTTGACCTACTTTCTAACTTATCAGGTTCCTTCGACAGTACGTGTGCCGGACAACCCCATACTCTAAACTTGCACAAACTCGGTATGCGATCAAGGAAGAGCTCAGAAGGCGTCTTAGGAACTGATTTAGAAGGCACCACATTTAACACGTAAGCTGTTGTTTCCAATGCGTAGCCCCAAAACAAAGTTGGTAAGTTTGCATAACTCATCTTTGATCTTACCATCTCTAGAAGAGTCTTATTTCTTCTTTCAGCTACACCGTTTTGTTGGGGAGTACCCAGTGCAGTCCACTGGGATGTAATCCCATTATCTGACAAATACTGCAGGAACTCGTTACCGAGGTATTCGCCACTGCGGTCAGATTGCAGTGACTTGATAGTTTTCACGACCTTGTTTTCTACCTCAGCCTTGAACTCTTTGAATTTCTCAAAGCATTTAGACTTGTAGCAAAGCAGGTAAACGTATCCGTACCTTGAGTAATCGTCAATGAAAGTGATGAAGTACTCGTACCCTCCACGAGCCTGCATGGACATCGGTCCATATAAGTCAGAATGGATCAATTCCAACACTTCCTCTGCTCGAGACTGACTAGCCTTAAAAGGCCTAGTTGACATCTTGCACTCGATGCAAGATTCGCAGACTTGATAAGGTACAACCCAGACTAAGTCCAATGTACCGTCATCTTCAAGTCGCTAAATCCGCTTCAAGCTGATGTGACCCAGTCTCAAGGGCCAGAGAAATGTAAGATCCTCATCAGAAGAAGTAAGTTTTCTCTTTCTAGAATTGTCAATTGCGGATGAATTACATGCAATACTTGCGGAAGACTTATGATTACAGTTAATAACATAGAGAGAATTATTCAGCATTCCACGACAGATAACACCGTTATTACCAATGATAGAAACACTACTATAAAAAATAACTGAATATCCATCAACATAAAGTTTGGAAACTGAAATAAGGTTTCGCCGAAAATCTGGCACGTACAGAACATCTCTCAAAGTTAAAACAGAATCATCAAAGTACAAGGTGAAATCTCCAATGACAGCTGCACTCACCTGTGTCGCGTTCCCCATTGAGATGGTAACCTCGTCATTCTTCAGCACCCTCCTCGGTGTGAACCCCTGCAAAATGTAACAAACATGATCAGTAGCTCCAGTATCCACTACCCACAAATGAGTAGAAACCGATGCTAAACATGTTTCCGTTACAAATGCAAATGATGTACCTTGTCCTTTGCTTCTGCATGCATTCTTACTTGAAGTGACACCAAACCTCTTCATCTCATTTGACCTCCTCTCACGTGTTCTGCGATCAATCATATTCTTGCACAAAGTATGAACCACATCCTTCAATGTGCCCAAAGTGGCCACTAAGTCCATCCAGATCTTAACAGAGCAACAATAGCCCATGTACTTGAGCTTCAGTTCTCTAGACAGGTTATCCGAGATTAAATTGTAAGTAAAATCTTCAGATGCCACCCATCTGTCATAGAACTCCTTCTCACGTCTAGAGACTTTATGGTAACGTGGGGCAAGTGGCATCATAGTAAGAACAAACATTTGTTGCTTAGTCAGGAGAATATACTCAATGCAGTATCTCCATTCATGGAAGTATGGACCAGTTAGAGGATTGAGAGCAAGTAAATGATTGACAGTAGATATAGACATATCTGAAACACTAAAGAATCTTAAATAAGATCATACATGTAGAACTCCGAAAACAAATGCATTGAAAACATTTTAATAAATCAAATAGAAATGTTTTCCACGAATTGCCCAAGAGTTCCCACCACAAGCTACACTCGTAGACGTTTACAATGTCACTCTCAACCAGAACTGCGGGTTTTAATCCCCAATTCACTTAATTTCACTACCGTGTCAGGAACCCTTTGACACTAGAAATTAATAATTAGTGAAAACCTTAGACCAAGCCATCTCTCAAGAACAGGGATGCAATTCTTGCATTATATTCTAAGATGCTTCTAAATGATTAACCACAAATTTAACTCTAGCCAAAAGAGACGGTTTAGCATGGCACGTAACGATACCGCACA